>CM076723.1:14018925-14253925 GCA_038501795.1 Pseudopleuronectes americanus
CTTTCTTTTAAGTCTTTTCTTCTTTATCTTTTTTCTTCTTATCTATGTCATTCTTTTCCTTTCTCTCTTCTTCGTCTTATCTTTTTTCTCTTTTTTCTTTCTTTTGTCTTGTTATCTTTCTTTTATTGTATCTCTTTTTGTTTTTCTCCTTCTTATCTTTTTCTACTCTTTCTCTTTTTTATTTTTCTTCATTACATTTTTTACCTCTACTTCTATCTTTCCATTCTTCTTCTTACTACACCTCATTTCATTTTTCTCTTTTCTTTTTTCTGTTTTCTTTTATTTTTTTCTCTCTTTTCTGTTTTTTCTTTTTGTCTTTCTTTTTTCTTCTTCCTTCTCTCTTATTTTTCTCTCTTCTATTCTTTTTTCTCATTTCTTCTTTCTTTTTTTTCTGTCTTCTCTCTCTGCTTACCCCCCTCCCCTCACTTCCATCCCTCTTTTCCCCCCCCCGGATGACGACAGATCAATAGCGGAGGATCCTTTAATTATTCTATTTTTTCATAACGTGATGGGAGCTGGCCCAGAGGCTCGGCGTGCATTCCACTAATAAAGTCGCGGGGAAGTGTCAGTGTGATCTGGACGGCGGATAGATATTAGTATTGATTGGTATTGATTTTCCTAATAGACATGTTCTTCCCTGTGTGAAGCTGTGCTGTCCCTGCTGAGTGATCGCAGGGCCCTGTGTGCCAACAGGCCGGCGTCACGCAGCAGCTGATAGATTTACCCTCTACACCCGCTGATGGATCTTTCAGGAGGAGAGGAGGAGGGAGATCTTTATGTTGCACGTCCGCAGGTTGGCGTGAACGTGCAGCTTCTCACAGAGCTGAGCTGAAATCCTAAAGCTTCCACCCAGTTGTTTTTTAATCTCAATCAAGATCTTTAGAGGGTTTTTCACGCTCGCTCTCTCTCTTTCCTCCTCATCTTCTTTGTTTTTTTCATCCCGCTCTCAGAATATTTGCGTATGTTTGCATGTCCCCGCTCTCCCCGGCTGTCTTTCTCTGCCAGTCGCCCACTCTTTTGGCTTTTGTTATCCACTTCTTTCTTTTTCTTTTGGCTCTCTGCATCTCATTCTAATCTCCCGCTTGGAAGCTTTCCTGTTGTGCTTCCTGCTCTTTCTTCCATTGCCAAAAATGTTTCTATCTCTGCCGTCACTGCTATTCCCTTCCTCGTGCCCTCCTCTTCCTACTCTTGCTGATTCTCCCCTCTTCTCCACTCCTCTGTCTCTTATTTTATTTTTCTGTAAAAGCGTGGCAGGGGTCTCTTGTGAAACAATCTGCCTGCAGGGAAGCACAGGGCGATTCGGCTGCAATATTTTACATACAAGTACAAAAGCAACCCACCCTCTCCAACATCTTGCTCTTTCTCCGCGCTCTTACAGACAGACTTTGAAATGATCACCAGAAGGAGAAATATTTCTGTCAGCGTGTGGGCCTGTCGGAGAGACAGGGCGGGGAGGGGGAGACAAGTCAGGAACAGTGTTTGATACAACATGAACACGAGGCTGATACATGTGCGGAGATTTATAGGAAGAGATGGACGGATAAAGACGGACTGTCGTGGGCCGTATGTGCCCGGAGACAAATTCAGAGATGGATGGTGCGGAGGGAGATGGATGGAAATGGTTTAAGGCTAAAGATGAAGCAGGGTGAAGAGAAGATGGGGACAAAACCATTTTGAGAGCCTCTAAATTCCAAATGGAAAATAACAGTAGGTTATATACAGTGGCTGAGCAAGTAGAGAGTGTGTGTGTGTGTTTACTTGTTTTCATTACATCTTTAGTCAAACACATGCCTCATTAATACCAAAGGACTTTTTCTAGTGAGGCGAAACATTCTTTCTGAGGTTGTGGTTAATTAAGGTGAAGGATACGGTTTGGGTTTGGCTGTCCACAGATGATGGACGTTGATGCAAAGCCCTAATAAGGACAGGTGTGAGAGAGTGTGTGTAAGTGAGAGAGTGAGAGAGTGAGAGAGTGAGTGTGTATGAGTGTGTATGAGTTTGTGAGAGTGAGAGTGTGAGAGTGTGAGAGTGTGAGAGAGTGAGTGAGTAGCAGGTGATGCTGCAAACTGATTGGATGCCATCAGAGACCTGATCATCTATTGGCTCTCGGTTGGTGCAAGTGCAAAATGTACAGTATGTACATGTTTTTGTGTGTGTGTATGTGTGTAGCATGACATACCCCCCACTGCTGCCCATTCTGTCTCTCTCTCGGTTGTTAAAAAAACACACACGGAGCATTATTGAGCAAATTCTCATAGTAGCAGATTGCATTATTTATTTTTTTTACTCACCAACAAAATCTTTCCAGCTAAATGTCCATATGGCTTCCTCAGAATCACGCCTCGTTCATTATTCACAACAGCCGACAAATGGTCTCACATTTTCTGAGGAGACACCACAGAAGCATCAACACAGACGATCTGTTTTGATTAAAAAAAAAGGACAATGTTCCTCTTCTACTGCTGAAAACTGATACATGCAGAATCAATTCTTGCCGTTGAAACCATATTTTGACCCTGTATATATATATAACCCTAACCATATATAGGAAGAGATTCAATATTTTCCTCCTTGGAATGCTCTGTGACTTTGGCCACAGCTGAAAATGACATTTTCACTTGCTGTAGACTGGACCGTGTCCTCAGGCTGTCGTGGCTTTAATATCAGGGCTGAGCTGGGTCCATCAGCCAGGTCAGTGATCAGCACATGAGGGCCAGGCACCAAATTTCCTGTTGAGTGTCAGTATTATTACTCCTGGGAAATATATTTGGAGCCTCTGTTCTCCTCGCTATGTTTATTTGAAGATGACCTTGAGTTTGTGTTGTACAATTTATGGAGAGCTGTATGCTCTTCTATCCTCCTTATTTACATAAATACATACTTCATACTTTATTGTCCAGTACAACACCATAACTAACTCTATGACTTCAAAGCCAAAACATAAAAGTGAAATAACGCCTCTATGACAGTTAATAAAAACGGATTTTCAGCATCATTAAAGTAGAATTTATTGCCGAACTGATGCATTGGATTGAATGAGACTGTAAATATGTGAACAAAGCGGACACCTGGTGTTCTGTATAAAACAAGAGTTGCTTTTAACTCTGGAAAGTGTGTGAAAAAATTGGGTCTTGACATTTTCTATAGTTTGTCTTTAACATGTGAAGAATGCAGCAGGAGATTGTCCGAGTCCGACGCGTTCACAACGACAGGAAACTGTCTAGAACATCCAGTCGATGGGTTGTGCCTGGGTAGAGGAGGCAAGAGGCAAATGGTTCATACAGCGACACCGGCGACTGCCCTTATCACCAAAGACTCTCGAATCTTGTAGTCTTTCCAATATTTATTTGCGTCTGTCACGATTTAGAAACACCATTGACATTTTAAAGGGGAATGACCGGAAAGGTTCAGGAAAATATCCAAAGCATCTGACTGTAACATTTGCGTTCTCACATCTGGCTCCTCTGGGAAATTTCAGGAAACCATCGGGAGCTCAGTGCCTGTCTGACAGCCGCTGATTTATCATTTTGAAAGATGCCATTCTGCATTATGAGCTCTGCAAATTTCCATACGTCAAGTGGATGTTGCTGGGAATACTTTTGTACAGTTACTTCCCTGCATTCTAATTCCTAGAGATCTGAGTCCTCCCTCTATGACTACATACATGAAATTTGCATGTGCAGCGTTTGCGTGTCATGCATAAGCAGCACGTGCACTTTACATTGTCATCTGGAGCTGTCATCCAATTAGTCCCTTTTCACTGTGATCACGTTTAGTCTGCGTACCTTGTTTGTATTGATCGAGCTGTAATTAAAATGTGATTTAATCTATGTGTGTAGCTCGGCGAGACTAAAGCGCTCACTCCTGCAGTGATATCTCACCCTCGCCTCAATCCCTCTACTTCTACCCTATTAAATATCTCACTCTTCTTATCCCTCCTCCTGTTTTTAATCTCTCCCTCTCACTTCTCTCGCATGCTTGACTTAAAGCTTTTTTCCCTCCTCTCGTGCTGCCAGCCCCGTCTCCCTTCCCTCCTCATTTTCTCCCTGCCACCACAGACACTCGCTCCTCCATCCATCCCTGTTAGTGTGCGGGGGGATATTATGGATGGGTGAACAGGAATGATGGATGGATGCAAGGAGTGGAGGTGTTGTTGGATTGAAGTGGCCTTGGAAGAAAAACAGACGTGTTGAGGTGTGAACGTGTAACAGGGCATGTGGTGTTTTCCCCGTGAGCGATTCATGGAGTCGTTTTCTACAAATCAATGGGTACACTCAAATATATAATTAAGTGAATCAACATCCTGCGATTTCATACTGAATCACTGATGTTTCTGGCTTGCGGTGAGGGTGGGAGGGAGGGAGGGAGAGAGAGAGAGGGAGAGAGAGAGAGAGAGAGAGAGAGAGAGGGAGGGTGGGAGGCTAAAATCCCTATTGAACAACAAGGACATGGGAGGGAGGGAGGTGGAGAGTTTGGGGAGAAAAGGAAGACAGCGTGAGAGGGAGAGAAAGAGAGGAGGTAGGTGGAGGAGGGATGATGGAAAGAGGGGTTTCTGTCGAGAGCAGCCACTAACAGAGGAGGAGGAGGAGAGAGAGAGAGAGAGAGAGAGAGAGAGAGAGAGAGGGAGGGAGAGGAGAGGTTGATGGGGAGAGGGAAGGGGGTGAGGGAACGTGTGTGTGTGTGTGTGTGGGTGGGTGTGCGCTCTAGCCGTCCAAACGTGACGGAGGGATACAGACCTCGGCATAAACAGACGCGCCTGTTTCCACGACGACGACGGAAAACATGGGGGCTGTGGTGGGTACGCTGACCATGCAGACCAAGCAGAGGAGGATCTCCAGGGGTGAGGGAACACAATAAACACACACACACGCATATGTAGACACACACACACACACACACACACACACACACACACACACACACACACACACACACACACTTCAGTCGTTCGCAGATGCAAGCAGCAGAGAGAAGATAAATCACAGCTGTTTCATTTAAAATGTGTGGGTACGTCAATTAGATGTTGCTGGGAGTACTTTCAGTTACATACTTATTTTCGGTTTGTGTGTGTGTGTGTGTTTGTGTGTGTGTGTGTGATAGAGATAGAGAAAGAGGGAGAGAGGGAAAGACAAAGAAAGAGAGAGACCAACAGGTGTCCCCGGAGGAGTTTCTCTATCTTGTTTTAAAACAAAGTTTAGAGGGACAGCGTTGTGTGTGTTTGTACGTGCGTGTGTGTGTGTGTGTGTGTGCTTACACAAGCGTATCTTTTTTGACAGCACAAACTGAAGGTGGAGAATGGAACGCAGCTTCTTTCACTATGTCTGAGTGTGCTTGTCGGCTTGTGTGCATGTGCGCGTGCAATTGCCTACGTGTGTGTCGCTCTCTCTGTCTGCCGGCTAGTGTGTGTGTGTGTGTGTGTGTACATAGACGCGAGCATCGATGCTGGTAAACACACACATGTCAAAGGTATTTGTCACTCCGCTCACACACTGCCTTTCCGTCTTGCTGTTACCTTGGAAGCACGGTAGCCATGGCAACAAAAGATGTCAGTTTTGGGGTGGGTGGGCGGGCGGGGGGGCTTGATGAAATTGGGGCTATTCCTAAGTAAGTCAAGGCCGTGTGAGAGAAGGAGAAGGTGAGAGATGGAGATATGAAGGGAGGAGGGAGGGTTCTGTTTTTTTGCTACAGAAACCTGTTGCCTCCGGAAACCTCTCACTCCCTCGTTCCTCATTCGAGTCAAATCAGGGAAATGTTTTCTATGTAAATTGGACAAATCCAACCTGGCTGCTCCAATGAATGGAAGTGCCAGGGTGATAAAAAGAAACACTGTGCAGTCATTCAAACTTATGTGTTGAGGTAAAACCATTATTGGTTTTTTTCACAAGCAAATTACACCATTCAGGGGTATTTTCCAAGTGAGTGCATACGGCTTGTTTCCATCCTATGAATAAGCTCATTTCTTTTTTTATTCCCTCCCACAAACACAAAATAAACACCTTTCCCTGGGGTGTTTAAAAAAAATGGCAAGGCGTAAATTAGTTTCCATGTAGAATAATGAGGTGGCTGTAGATGATCTCTCGTCGGGGGGAAACGTGTGAAAGTCGACTCTTCCTGCAAACAGAAGCCACAAATGTCCCTGCAAGAAAAAAACCAACAACAACAACAACAACAAAAGAGAGAACAGGATTATGGAGCAGCAGAGATTTGGAGGATGTTTGTAATTCTGCTGTTGTGTTGTGTTTTCCTTCGCCGCCTTGCTTCTCTTTCATTCCTCCTGCTCTGACGTGCTCGCCCCGGTGTGTAGGATTAGAGCGGGTGTACGTGCACAGCCGCCTGTTCACCCCCCGGTGTTGCAGATCACTTGTTATCCGGGATCGCGACACCGACAGCAACATGGAGAGAGAGGGACGGTGCACGGCTGTAATGTTGCCAGATTAGATTCCTGCCGTGATTGATCCTCTGGGCACGAGCTCGTCACTGTGCTCCTGTGTGTGTCTGTGTGTGTGTGTGTGTGGGGGGGGGGTCTCGGTCTCGCCTCTGCACTTGCACCACTGTTTGTCTGCACTGTCTGTTTTCATCCAGGCTGCTTGTAGCTCTCCCTACAACTTCCTTTATTTTCTGTCGACTGTTCTTTTCTTTTTTTCTCGACAGCTCGTCTGTGGTGGGAGTTTTCTTCTACCTGTTCTTTTGACCCCCTGCTGTTTCCTGTCAGCCTATAGGCAGCTGTGTTTTAATTCTTCATCTGTTGCCGCTGACAACTCCTCCCTCCAGAAAAACATCATTTCACCAGACCTGTCTCTCACCTCTCCTGTGCATTTTTCATATGTCTCGGCCCCTATATCTCTGCCTGTAACCTTATCTCAATCTTCCTCTCCGCCTCCCCCGTTTTCAGTCACTCCTCTGCTCCTTTGATATTGCTCTCCTTTTTATGTTCTCCTCCCCTCCTTTCGCCCCTTTCCCCCTCTTTCCCCGATCCAAGTCCTTTTTACCACGCTGATTTCTCTTTATCTTTCTTTCTTCTCATTTCCTTCGCCACACTCACCCACCACCACATTCTGCTTCTGGCATCCTCATCTCCATACCTCTCTCTCTCCCTTCTCCCTTCTATGCCTCCATTCTATGTCTCATTTGCTCCCTTTCTCCATCACCCACGCTCCCATTAGCTGGTGTGAGTGCTTATTAAGTCATCTCGTCACTCTCCTCTCCTGGCATCCTGTCGAGTGTGTGTGTGTGTGTGTGTGTGTGTGTGTGTGTGTGTGTGTGTGTGTGTGTGTGTGTGTGTGTGTGTGTATATGTCGTTGTATATGTGTGATTTGTGAATTTCTGCAGATTTTGAGTCTAGACGTGTATTTACTCAAAAATCAATATTGGCATGCTGTTGTGTGCATGTAAATGAGTTGTATTTGACTTTCTTACCAAACAACATGAGCAGTGGCAAACTAATATGTGACAAATGGCATTGTGGTGTGTGTGTGTGTTTGTGTGTGTCTGTGTGTGTGTGTGTGTGTGTGTGCATACACCCTCCAGCACTTTGGTCCTCCTTCACAGGCTGATGATTAGTAAGCAAAGAAACGTTTGTGTGTGTGTGTGTTTCTACTTTTATGCACATGGCTGCTTTTAAACCTCTACGACCCTTGAAATAATGTGTTCATGTTTGTCTTTGCTTGAGGGTAGGTGACCGGATGCAGCTCTACGTGTGTGTGTGTGTGTGTGTGTGTGTCTGTGTGTCTGTGTGTCTGTGTGTGTGTGTGTGTGTGTCCGGAAAGAGTCAACGGACTCTGACCATTGACTCGGATGTTGACTGTTGAGAACCGTGCGTCTCAGAGTGAGAGCTTGAACTGGAACATGATTATTTGTGCAGTGTTTACATGCTCCACAGTAAATATGACTGTAGCAGCTGAGAATCTATTTTTACGATACTTCCTCTCTACCTCCCGGGAGTGCCTGGCTACTGGAGTCGCTACTTTCTTGTAGAGCGCTCTCCAAACGTTTAGGAGTCCCAGCAGGAGCAGCCCTCTCCATCCAGCAGGACAGCAGATTAGGCTAATTCAGATTATGCAAATGACACACTCTCTGGCAAGGAACACATGGACAAGGTACATGATGAGCGTGGTAGAGATAGAGAGGCCGGGTGAGATAAGGAGTGGAGGAGAAAGGAGGGTTCGGTCGGGCAAGAGAAGAAAGGTCTAGATGGAGGAGAAGCGAGAGGCAACTGTTACTATAGGAGCCAGCGGCGGTTAGGGAGGGGGAGAGCTAAGAGTTAAATCCTCTTTCTGAGTCGGAGGAAGTGTGTGCATCGATGTGAGAGGGATGTTTTGGTGACAGGCCGGGTAGAGTGACAGGCAGCCAGACGCTCTCTGCCGGCACTTCAGGCCAACACTTATTACTCCAAACAAGCTTGGCAAGAAAAAGTGTTCAGGCTTTTGGTCAATGACAAACTCCACGGCTTATAATAGCTTCTGTAACGGATGGAGGAGAAGCTCCCGAAGTTGGTTTTTAGGTTGGTTTATTTAGGTTTTTCTTAACCTGCTTACTGTGCAGCTTTGGATCATGAATCACGCAGCTCTATAGATACACTGCCTGTCTAATAATGTTTTTCTACACCAGAGTATCTTCCTCCGACACCTTTACTTACACTATGATAAACTTTATACGTTGCCCCGGTTGCAGGCAAATCCAATTTATGCACATTTTAAAATAATAATGAAACATAATCTTTCCTTTGCAGTGGAGCTGGTGCGACAGCATCATCCCTTCCCCAGTATCCACTGATGAATTACTGCATCTCACAGTGTGGTTCATTGTGGTGTTCCTGGACGACGACAACAGAGGTCCACACAACACCAGAGTAGGCCGCAGTGAATCAGCATTTGGCTACATAGGCAGTGTGAGAATGATCTTTTCATGCGGTCAGTTGACGCTGAGAAAAATGACTTTTTAAATCAATTTTCTGAAACTAAGTCTGATCCGACACATGAGGCAGATGTTCAAAACCTTAAGAGATACTCCACACGTAAAGTGTACTTTTTTAACGCATGAATTCTGGTTACACATCTCATTTAGAAAATATTCATACCACATTTCTAAAGAAACGTATTTCTGTAGCGTAGCGTTAACTTTGGCACCTCCCTGTAACACATGTTCTCTAAGGAAGAGAGGTGACGCACACACTGGATTTGTGTAATGGTAATAATTAGATATTTTTTACAGCTTATGCTAACATTGCCTTCCTGCCCCCACCCTCTTTGGAGCTTGCATTGTCCCGGCTCAAAGAGCTCTGGCTTCTGGCGTAACTGAGCTGCAGAGGCATTGAACCGATGTGGCTCAGGACCTCGATTGTCCTCCACCACACTGATGCCCAGAATCTGGAGGAGAAAAATCCTCCACTTTTAAAGAGCCCTCTGTGGCAGAGGTGCTCTGCAGGTCTGTGTCACTCTCCATTTTTCATGGCCTGAAAATGTCACAACAGTGGGTGACTCACATCCGCGCCCTCAGTCCCTTGCCCAATTTTCTTTTTTGTCATTTCTCAAAAATGATCAGGTTATACTTTAAGTTTCAGTTTTAAAGGTTCAGTGTGTAGAATACAAATCTAGTAGTGAAGTGTTATGTTGTCGCTGAATAGACCTCACCCCACCCACCCCTTCCCAACAGAGAACCTGTGGCAGTCTTCAGTTGATATAAAAAGTCAAAAGGTGTTTAGATTGTCAAGTCTGGGCTACTGTAAAAAACATGGCAGCCACCGTTAAGAGTACCTCGCTCCCGATGTAATATTTCAAAATAATATCCATCAAAGCCTTGGAAGCACTGCAGTGCTCTGTCCTGTTGGAACTGCTGCTGATTGATCTCAGCAGGAGACGACTCAAGGTTGATGACTTGAGCGAACACGATATGCTCCTAATCGTCCCTAACAAGACATGTTTACACTTTCAAAATGTCTGGCAAATTAAATTAGATTCCATTCTTGGCACTAAATTGAATCCCAGAACAGTAAATAAAGCAAAGCTGCAAGTGACAGCTGGGGGGGGGGAGATACAGCAGAGCCCCCTGCAGGCTGCTTGTCTGGCTGCTGTGGCTTCTTTTTTTTAACATCCACATTAGGACAATAAACGAGTGAGAGCTGATCCCAGTGCGTTGATACGACACAGGAAATATCCCACATTTATTTTAATCGTGAGTTTCAAAGTGTTTCACTGCCGTTGGTCCATTTATATGTGAAGCGCAGAGCAGATTCTATCCGGTAAAGAGGCACTTTGTTATGACTGTCAAAAGCGTTATCACCATATGAATAAACGCAGCAGCTAAATCTAAAGTTACGCATCTAATGAAATGTGCGACACATCTTCATCAGGGGCTTTGACGCACACGCCGGTGGTGTCTGTGTTAGCTTTTGCTGCCCCCTGCTGGTACGTTTAGATTGTAGCAGGTTATACAGTTTCCCGTACTCCTCTCAATCAGACAGTAAATATAAAGCTCACAGAGCAAATCAGGATGGATCCTTTCTCCTGTGTCTCACCAGATGTATTACAATCACTTTATTTAACATTATTTTTGTCAATATTTGATAACTTATATAAAAGGTCTTTGGCATGTTTAGTGAGAAAAGTCACTTTGTGTTAAATTAAGCCTCCTGTTGTTGGGGGGGGGGTTAATGACATCCATTAATCAAGTCGTGGACACACGTGCACATGAACACGCACAGTCCCAAAACAAACACATGAGGTCACACAGTATGTGAGTTTATCACTGTTACAACCCGCACACGTGGGGCCCCCCCCCAAGTGAAAGTCCCTGTTCCCAAAGAGTGAAGGACACAATGACTGTAGCACACAGGGGGAAGTGGAGGTGGAGGTGGTGGGACAGCGAGAGACAGAGGAGGGGGTAGTTGCTGGAATGGAATGAAGGTCAGGATAAGAGAGGGAGATGCCCCGGGGAGAAGAGAGAAGGGGGGGATAAAAAGACAGAGACAGAGAGAGGCGGCGGAGTGCTGGTGTCGCTGTAGGAGGAAGCAGGATGGAGAGAAAGTTTATAGACCTGAGAGGAGTCTAGTTGAACACGGTGAAAACTACGGCGAGGACAAGTGTGCACGTTGACAAAATGTTTGCTCTGGTGTATTTCCACGAGATCAAAGCCTGAGAACTAGAAAGGGAAAAAGGTGGAGTAAGCAAAGGAACACGAGGTGGGTTGAAGTGATAAACTCAGGCCAGAGGGAGGAGAGGATTAATGAAAATGGAAAGTGAGGAACAGGGTGAGAACAGCTTACGTACGATAGTCATCATTCTGCTGTGCTGCGGGGCCGTCAAGATGCTGCACCTGCTGGGAGTCATCAAAGTGGAGGGTGAGTCAGAGCGACGACTATCACTGACACCCAGCACTGACACAGACGGCGAAACCTATAGAGAACTGTTTCCCTTTTGTCTGTAAGTTATTAAACGATTTGGATTATTAGTGTGAGAATGTTGAACCTGCACTGGCCTGCTACTTTGCAGCAAATCAAAAATGAAAACAAAAAATCGACAACAGTGAAATAGTGTAAGTGTTCGACGCTGCAGGAGATCCAGATGTTCAGCGAGTAATGATTTCTACACTGTTGCAGTAACTACCTGCAGGCTTATATATCTTTTCCTCGGGTTGCTTTTTCAATTGCAAACTTGCACGAACGATCTGTCCAATATTTGTATTTATTTTCTGGTACTGGAATTTATATTGCTGTAAATACTGATACCACAATTGAACAAAAACACTTTGGGATAAAAACTCAGTAGGTTATCTGTGACAACACGATCACTTACATCACCAGTGTTTTTAAGCTCTGTGTGTAGTAATTTAGGATTAAAGATTATGGTGCTTGTCTGTATGAAAACATATCGTCTCTTTATAATGAGCAGAGTTAATTTCAGCATGCTAGTTCACATTCTTATCATTATACGATTCGTTTAGGATGATTTGCAGTTTTCTCTTCGTGGTTGTCAGATTCATGAATTACATTGTGTTAATTAAAGTCTGACTCTCATATACTTGATTTATTATGTAGTTTAATGTGTTTTTTGTCCTGATGCAGCCTTGGTATATGCTGTATGAAAACTGGGATGCTGTCATAATAATACACTGCACAGCATCAACCTTAGTTAAGTGTGACGGTGAACATCACAGTCCAAGTAAAGCATCTCAGAGGAATCATAGGTCTGTAATTCTATACGCTCATGAACACTTTACTTTGTCTGCATAACAGTGTTGGATAAAATCTAAAAGGTTGATGGTGTCATGGTGAGGAGCATCACATCTGGATGTGTGTTATGAACGCACAAGAACGTTGGCGTGTGCATCACATGGAGTATTTTGTCGATGAAGCTGTGTGTATGTGCGTGTGTCCTGTGTGTGGTTATGTAGCATAAAGTGTGCTGCACAGGGAACTGGGTGTGAACAAGCTCACCTTGTTCACTCATTATCTACTCAGAAAAAAGATAAAATGCCTCCATACTGCTCCTGTGGTGTCATCAAAGTGTCTGTAAGCCCTGACATTCAAATTCGACTGGAAAGAGCGTCATTTACACTTTAGCCTAAATGTCGTCTGTGATCCACTCAGGAACGTGGCCCCATGGGAGGATGACATAGGACATTTAGGCTAAAAACATGGTAATATGTAGGAATTTTATGTTTTTCTTCTGTAGTTTTTTTTTACTGGAACACTTCATGCACCCCTCCAATGGTACAGTGGTGAGTAGACAATAAGTACATTTTCATTTTGGGGTGAACCATCACTTTAGGGGCCTGCGTGTGCATGTATGCCCCCATGTGTTTTAAACAGGGTGAAGTGGGTGAAGGGAGCTCCTAAAGAGAGACTGCCCGACTTCCATAGTGTAGAATATTAGCAGGAACAATGCTTCAAAGCTCTCAGACTTAATCATTGTAACGTATGTTGAGTATTGCTCTTTCAAATTGGTTGTGTTCTCTGTTGAGATATAATCACATCATGTGCAATGACTCCACATGCGAAGATCCTAATTTAAACCTAAATTCAAACCTACTTTCGGCTGATGGCAGCACTTAACTGCTGTTCTACATGAAAACCCCTGCAGATGCATTACGCTGTAAACTGAGTCCAGAGCGGGGTTTAATTCAGCGGTGAGATGAAGCTGTCTTTGTCTTGCACAGTGAAAAAACGCCGGCCTGCGGGAAGCCATGATTCACCGATCGGACAGAAGTGAGGAGGGGTTGGAGTAATGAAGCTTCACAAAGCACTAATAGTCTTTGCACACAGATGAAATTGTTTCTATTTCAAGAGTGTTGATGTTTCAAGATGTGGATTGTCAAGGACAGAGTGAACCTGACACACTGAGACACCTGATCAGTGCTTTACAAGTGCAGTGGCTCAACCATTGCATCTCGGACTGTTGAAATTCATATAGCACATTCATAGCACAAGCAGGAGTGTTTCAGGAGACTTTGGGGCCAAAGGGTAGAGGAGGGGCCCCACATCCAACCAAATAGACCAGAGATACACACTACATGACACCAAACCACATAATATCCATCTTCAAATGATTCTTCTATTATCAAAATTATAAACAGAGCCAACTCTGCCTACACATAAATACCATCATCCCAGACACGTCCCACAATTAGACGTTCTATTATTCAGCCAAACCTCTGAAATGATCAAGCTTTAGGCATGGGGCCTTGTTTGGGGTTTTTTGACCATGGTGTTGCTTCAGTATCCTGTTACCTAGAGAATAACAGAATTTAAGGGGGTTCGCACAAATTTGTGGTTTGTTGACTCACGTAATCAGTAGGATTTGCTTTGCCTAACCTGGTACCACGCCCCTGATTGTGAGTCTGTATTAGAGAGATGTGTCTGTCATTACTCAAAGCTGCCGGTTGTCCTCATGTTCTATTCAAAGTTTTCCCCTTGGTAAACAAGTGTGTATGCGTGGGTGTCTGTGTGTGTGTGTGGTGTGTGTGTGTGTGTGTGTGTGTGTGTGTGTGTGTGTGTGTGTGTGTGTGTGTGTGTGCCACTGGTTCGTCCTCTCTCCCCTCCCCTCCAGCGAGGAGAGTAATGACTTGTTAATGATGGGGCTGGTGAGAGGAGGACGACGGAGCTGTTAGACTGACCTCCACCTCTCTGCACCTCCATCTCTCTTTTTTTGTCACAGTTTCTATCCTTCCGCCTCTTCAGAGAGATTTCAACGTAGTTCGAACTTGACCTGCGCAAATTAATTCACAGAGACTTTCTCTTTTGTTCTTCTTCTCTGCTTTCTCACCCTTTGGAGGTCATGTATAAATTCCTGTTAAATAATGATTTCTTTATTTCTTTCTTGTTTCCTCAGATAAAGCTGACGATGACCTGGAGATGACGACGGTGTGCCATCGACCGGAGGGCCTGGATCAGCTAGAAGCAATAACCAACTTCAGCAAAAGAGAGCTCCAGGTTCTCTACAGGGGCTTCAAGAACGTAAGAGACGGTGGAGGTTTCACAAAACATCAGATTCATCCTCATAGACACAAACCAGACAGAAACCAAACCTCAAATGTCAGTTCTCACAACATAAAGACCCTTTTTATTATTTTTAATATTATTCCTTATATTACATGCTTTTGGAATTTGTTTGCAAAAAGGGGAAGTTTTAGAAATGTTTTTATTTCCGAGCAAGGAAACCAAGATATTGGGTTTAAAGAATACTCCATACAATAATTCTGGATTATGATTTTCACTGTCATTGAAATGAACCAAAATATATTTAAACTGCTCTTGTTCCCAGATTTCAGTTTGGAGGCCAAATACATTAAGTGAAGGATCACACCAGATCTGTTTTTATCATTATATCGTTTTTTACTTAATATAAATTTATAAATATATTCAGAAGTGATTCATTTTACATTTATATTATAAGTCTTTACTATAGATTGGTGCAACAGCGCCACCCTTGATAGAAGGTCAGAACTTGCAACTGCAGTCAGGTGTACTGCTGAAACAGAAGTCAACAGTGAAACTAGTCTGAATTGAAAGTTAATGTTTAATTTAATCAATATCCAGTCTCCCATCAAATTTGTTTATTCTTTTATCAAATTCTATTCACACTCTCCCCTTTCTTTCAAACCCTCCATCAGCCTGAGGGAGGTTCTGTCTAATTTAGACCTTCTCCTCACTTACTCCTCTTTCTCTCTGCAGGAGTGTCCGAGTGGTGTTGTAAACGAGGACACCTTCAAGCAGATATACTCCCAGTTCTTCCCACATGGAGGTACAGTGAAAGCGTGCACTCTTATTGTGTTTATACCTGTTTTTGTCTGTGTGGATTCAAACTTTGTCGTATCCTCCTGCAGACGCCAGCACCTACGCACATTACCTGTTCAACGCGTTTGACTCAGCGAGTAGCGGCTCCATCAAGTTCGAGGTTTGTTTCATTCATTCACCTCCAGCATTCTCCTGTTTAGAAGACGTCTCATTCAAGTCATACTGTAGCTTATTACGTCCAAGCCCCTTCTCCATCCTCATGTTGTCCTTCTGTCTGTCTTTGTGTCTCCATCAGGACTTTGTCACAGCTCTGTCCATCCTGCTGAGGGGCTCCGTCACAGAGAAGCTGCAGTGGACGTTTAACCTGTACGACATCAACAGAGATGGATACATCAACAAAGAGGTGCGTGGTTGTGTAGCTGTGCTCATACACACAGTATTTGGGTTTGTATTGGCAAAGTCTCATCGTGTCTGTGTTCGTTTGTGTCTCACAGGAGATGACAGACATCGTCAGAGCAATATATGACATGATGGGGAAGTACACTTACCCCGTCTTGAAACACGATGCACCCAAACAGCACGTGGAGGCCTTCTTTCAGGTAAAGAAATCTGGAGTCTTTTACAGCACGAACACTGATGTATCAGTAGAGCCGTTTATAGACGTGAACTTTGCCAAGATTGTCCGACTCATCCGCGCGGTAGAAACGTCATCAACGTGCCCACTCACTGACTGAATCCTCCAGACAACATAATTCTGTTCTCTCACAGCAGCTCAGTAGTTTTTTACTCGAGGGCCGGCAGCAGGAACTGTGGAGAATGTCTGGAGCAACTGACAAAAAGCCCCTTCTGAAGATTTAAGGAGAATATCTGGAGTTCAGTTCATTACTGGAAGCAGATTCAGACACTATGTGCTTTTATAAATAGGGAAATGATGATGGTCACCTTGGTCAAACAGCAAACAAAGAAGATTTTTTTAATATTTAACAATAAAAAACATATCAATCACAGTGCACTAATGATGTTAGCAAAGTGCAGAGTAGAGCTATCACAGCAGGGAGACTGACAATAATCTCACAGAAATGGCTGCTTATATCATGAATATCTTTGCTTACACTCTGCACTCATGGCGTCATGCATGTGTGTGTTTGTCTCCACAGAAAATGGACAAAAACAGGGACGGTGTGGTCACTCTGGACGAGTTCATCCTTTCTTGTCAAGAGGTACTTTTCCCTTTAGCTCGCCTACAGACACCCGGGGATCCTGTGCAGAGGGCCTTTTGATTTATCATAGTAGGAACTCCAAATGTACAAATACTGCAATTAATAATGGCTGGGTAACATATAAGTAAGATTTGTTAGTCAAAGTCAAATTGATTTTACTTACTTTTCACAGAATGCCTTATTTCCCCCTCCTTTGCAATTCTGGCTGCACTACCTATTAATTATGGTGTTTGCAGCTACAAAAGAATGAATGTTTTTACTTCAGTGTGTTTGCCCTCAGAGAGATCGCGCTAATGTTCAACCACTCTTTATTTTATGGGCTTTTACTGCCCCCTAGTGGCCAGTAAACTGAATTAAATGGTGATTGTGTGGCGACTTCCTCCTCAGTCTGCTTCTCCATTTCCCATCTTCCCTTGCGCAGGATGAAAACATCATGAGGTCTTTGCAACTCTTTGAAAACGTCATCTAGACGACAAGGGAGAGGGACGACGGTGCAATATATGAAAACCCCAGAGCAGGAGAGGAGAGAAGAACAAAGAGAAGGAGAGATGCACATGCACAAGAAAAAGGAACCGCGTAGCCTGCAATTGAAATGAAACAAAGAGCTTCTTCGGGTTGTGTGTGTATGTGTGAGTGTGTGAGTGTGTGAGTTGCCTAAAAACTTCTTGGGAGGTGTCCTGCTGTAAGAAATCCATGGAGACAAAAAAACATCTCTGGTTTTCAGAAAATGTCCCTCAGACTTTAACCCTTCACTTGACCTTTACCACTCATCTCGTCTCCAGCTTCCCCCCGTTGGTTGCTGGACTGTGTGTGCCCCCCCCCATCGTGTAAATACTGATTGTCAAATTTCTGAAGTATAAACCAGAACATCAACCAGTACCGGAGCTCCAGCTTAGCAGCGAGCTCGATCCAAGGTATAAAATAAGAGTTTTTCACCGTGGGTTTCTGTATCACCTCAACGAGCGTGAGTGATACTGTGAAGCATGCAGGTCAAGAGGCCTGCAGCTTATTAAACACACAGTTTATGTGCCACGAGAAAAACATGGTGGTAACATAGTCGTCCTCTTGATAAGTGGCCAGGTCTGGTTGTGGCATCTCACACAGCCACCTCATCTGTTTCCAGACACAGGCCTGTGAGGCTTTTGCTCTGCAGCTGAGTTTGACCTCAGCCGTGCCCCCGCCCCCCTTGTTACTCCCCTGTGTGTGTTCCAGTGGTGTCGGTCCGTGTTTCAATGTTGTAACGACTCAACTGTAGATATTTAACTGTTGTGTTTCTTGTTCTTCTTCTCGCTGTCTGGAATCCACCGTGTCGGTCTGTGAGTTCCCGGGTCTGACTAACTGTCTTATCTTTCTGTCAAATCAGGTGGAACTGTAATTATCCTGGAATTTGGGGCATTCATTGTTAAATAAAGAGTCCGCTGTAGAGATTCACTCATGTACAGAGTTAGAGTGACACAGGGATGTGTATGTGTGTGGTGTCCTCCTGTAAAGTTCATTTTTTTTAATTTTGCCTGAATATTAAAAAGTCATTATCGTGAGCTCAGTATCATCTCGTGGAGGCCACAGCGAGCCGAGCACCACTCTGCCACAGAGGAGAGTGTCATTGTCGAATCTGTCTGTCGAGAATGTCGAGCCAGAGCGACCAACCTTTCACTGTGAGGGAGCGACGGAGGAGGGGGAGGTAGAAGGAGGAGGAGGACGGTGAGGGAGTAGGGCCGATGATGAGAGTAAAGACCTTTTCACTGATCCTGAAGGAATGGAAGCCATGTTTCAAACGAGAGCCATCGAGCAGGTCACACACACACACATCCATGAAAAATGATTTACTGTCATGCCCGCTCACTGTGCTACCAGCAGTGTGATAAAACAAATCCTCGCTGAGTTGAGATGAGCCCAGACACACTGACGGACAGGAAGACAAACAGATAGACAGGCATGCCGATAGACAGGCATGCCGACACACAGACAGCGCATATTGTCAGAATGAAGTCATGTGTGTATTGAAATACTGTATAAAATCATTATATTTATCAATAAACTTTTCAACAAACAAAATGAATCCATGTCTCCTGTATTTTTACCTTGTCGCTCCGTACATTTTTTTTTGTTTTATCACAAGTATTGTGTATGAAAACCTCAAAACCACATCTATGGTGCATCATATGGAGCATGGATCACAATAACAGTTTGTTATGTACACATATACAATTAAAGTACAAAAAAAAAGGGGTTGCACATCTCTGCCCTCATCCCACAAATAAAGCTGGATAATGTGCATATGAAAAAAAACAGCATCACTGAACATGCATCTCTCCCTTTATTACCCGGCTTACAGCCTCTTTCATATTTTCTCTCCCCTTCTCTCCCAACTACATCTGACATCTATTCCCATAATATAACATTTCAGCATCATGTTGGGGGGGGATGAGATGGTGCACTACACCTGCAGGTGATTGTGAGGGGACATTTTTTTTAAATTAGAGTTAGATCACCAGGACAATTTAAAGTAGCTTTAATCTGAATTTTTGCGAAGACACTTTTGTATTTGTCTAAACAGAGTAAGAGATTGACTTAATATTCACTGACACGTTTACTCTGAAGTAGCTTTACCCCCTAAAAACTAAACTTACCCTTTAAAAATGCCTGTTTCAGAATAAGGAGATATTTGTGTTGAGAGAAAACACCTTCACAAAATTATTAAACATTTTAGTGTGTCACTGGAACATTCATTAACTCCTCCATGTCTATGGGTTAAATTTCCTTACCCACTCTTGAACAGAACAAGCACGAGCATAAGAGAACAATCACATTTTAATTTGAATGACAGGTTCTGTTTCAGCTCCTCTTTAAATTTGAAAAGTCTCAATGTCTCCAGGTACACAGCTGAACGATTTAGTCCGAGAGAGTTCAGTTTCTGTTTAAAAACAGGCATCACTCACCATCACTTCAGGTCCACTTCTGGCTGTGGCACCACTTGAGTTTTGTTTTTTTTCCTGTTCCAACATTTATTATTTTTTTCTCTCCATTGCATGGATCACAACAAGTCCCACTGTCCTCATGTAGGTCTAATTGAATGTATGAATCCTCCCAGGGATCACAGATCAGATGCTTATTGATCGCAGTGCAGAGAGTTGGGTCTCTACTCTCGCTCCTCGGCCCAGGGCTGCAGGTTCTGCAGCGCGTACAGGGAGGAGTTGTGCGCGCACAGTGGATCTGACACCGCTGATTCGCCGAGAGACTTCTGGAGGGCGGACTGCTGCAGCTGCAGGATGAGCCGATTGGCCTGCTGACGCTCCGCCTCCCTCTCCTCGGCTGTCTGTCTCCTGGAAGAAGGAGAAGAAGAATTTAACCTTAATAAATTAATAATTGATACCTTATTTATAAATAAAAAGTGGGGTCGTATCAAATTAAATAGGATGAGTACAGACGTGTGGGAATTAATACTGGCAGTATTGGCTGGTCTGGTTATTGAAATTAAAATAAAATGATGTCAACATGATTGTAAGGATGAGAATACATTTTTTTCAAGCACAAATAATTAACATTAAAATACATGTATTTGAATTCCTGTATTTGCCTGGTGAATTCTATCTTTTTGGATTGTTTTGGCCTAATTAATGTAGAGGTTCTTCCTAAAATGTATTCGTAGTCTACTCGAGAAAGAAAGAAATACATTTAATCTGTATTCGCAATAATGTCTGTATTTTAAAATAGTTCTTATAGGGCAATAGTTTAAATGGAGTTTATCCATCAGTTTGTTTTATTCTTTCGACACGCCGGGGTCACGTAACAGGAAATTACGCACGGGGGTCAACCTCCACACCAGTGAACTTTGTGTGTGTTTTAGCGGGGTACCTGACACGATGCTCCTAGGGCTAACTCTCTGTGTTGCACGTGTTATTGAAGTCAGTGCGCTCAAATGTGACGTTACTAGAATGTTAAATGTTCATACCAACCTCCACTTGGTCCTGCGGTTCTGAAACCAGGTTTTGACCTGTGCGTCCGTCATCTTCAGACTCTTGGCCAGGGCCGCGCGCTCGGCGCTGGCCAGGTACTTCTGCCGGTGGAAGCGCTTCTCCAGTTCGCAGATCTGGACCCTGGAGAAGGACGTGCGGGGCTTTTTCCGCTTGGGAGGCGTCCGGTTCTGGTACGGGTGTCCTATCCGCCGCGTAACGGCAAACGGCACAAGCGCTGCTGCAGGATGGAGAAGAAGAAACACACTCCGGTGAGTGGAGGACGTGGTTTTATACAAAAACATAACAAATCAATTCACTTTTCAATCTGTGTGGAAATGTAAGATCAAATATCAGAGGTATCTGTACATGTCCCTTTTGAGACTGTTTAGGCCACATGTGAAATAAGTGTGATTATGATGATATTAGTACTGGAAACAAGGTGTAAATATAAAATACATGAATACTCATCTTACAGTTGTGATTTAACTGATAATTTGTGTTGTACAAACAGAGTACATCAGGCCTATTGGTCTGTTTATTGATCCTTTACATAAAGTACTGGTGACTAAAGTCCTTTGCCAATAAAGCCTCCTATTAATCTTCAATAGAGTAAAGTGTCCGGCTGCCAGAGTGATAGAATATTTTAAATTAATTTAACTTGATCTTTTTCTCATTACTCATTATTTATTTTAGATTTTAATAAAAGCTGTAGAATTTGTGAAATCAAATATTGGACAGAGTATTAGTTTAACTTAATCTTACCTAAACCCAATTGTAGCCTTAAATTACGATTTATTGTTCTTTTTCACTGCAACAATAAAATATGACCGTTAGGATCATGTTGCTGATTTATTCTTTAAAATCAAGCGTTAAAACCTACTGTTGAAATACATCACTTGCTAATCCATAATACATTCAACAAACATATCCTAAAACACGAAGGAAGTCGGTAACACACGGTATTTAAATATAATAATCTGCGAATATAGTTTAATAAAATAATGAAACTATTTAAACTGGCATGTTGAGTGTATTCCTCTGCTTCGATCATTTTAAATAATTGAAGCGAAAACATTTCAGTTGTCCGTAAATAGCCGATACAAATGTTTGGCACAGGTGTTTGTTGTTTTAAAAGGCCCATCAGCAGTTCCTAACGTTTTAAACCAGATGAAATATTAATGAAGCCATTAGCTCTAACAGGATATCTTACCTGATATCCTGTCCTTGGCGAACCTGTTCCCGATCCAGGGGAAGCACAGCCCTCCAAACCCAGGCATGGCGCCCTGCACAGGGGCCGGGGGTCCCGGGGCTGTCATGGGTCTGTGCGCCGGGACTCGGATCACTCCCCGGCTTCCCAGACTCCTGCTCTCCCCGTACGAACCCGGAGCCTCCACTGGAGGCATTATACCGGAAAGGGAGATCGACAGCGCGGTGTAAGAGGGCGCGCTGGCCCCGGTCGGGCTTCCTAAACTGTAATAACCGTCCCCGCTGCTTAAATCGGATCCACTTTGTCTCCCAGCCGTGCGCCCGCTCTCCGGCTCCGTGCCGGCTCCCAGGATCTGGTCGATGCCGAAGCTGATGGGCTCGTGATGGGCCGGTTTGGACGGAGGGCTCGGCGCGCTGGGTGCTTGCTCCATTCCCGTTTAGCTCTGATGCAAATAAAAGGGGAAGCAAAATAAAAACCTGAACGGGGTGTTTTCGGTGCACAGCTGCGTCAAACTGTGGCAAAAGTCATCGCCAGTAGTGAATCCATCGCTGTCCAGCCGCTCTCCCAGACTCCAGCGTGTCCTCGTTGTCTCTCACAGGCCTCTGTCAGAGGACTGGCTCTCCTCCTCCACAGGCTGTGCTGAAAGTTTGATGGGCGTTTGGAGAGATGTGACGCTCTGTCCTCCTCTCAGCGCGTCAAAACGCTCCGTCTAGCAGCTCCGTCCTCCTCCATCCCTCTCCACCTTTCATTGGCTGGCACCACACTGACTGATTGAATGTTAATGGGGGTAGGCCCACGGTTTGGCACAATAACCAAGATTTCCCCTAACCACGGGCGTCAGCTTGCTTTATATATATATAACAAGTTCTATTAAGAAAAGACGTCTTCATCATTTCTGAGTGATTCGGTGTCGTTATCATTCTAATTAAGGGGAAATTACAGAGAAATCGACTTCATGGAAACACATTTGTGGATATGTTTAAAACTCACAGGAACTAGGAGCGTCTATTATTTTATAATTTCAACCAAATGGTGTTTTGTCAGTCATCTGTCAGTTTGACGCTGCTCCTTACAAATATGTTCACTTTAAAAAAGGGGTTTTATAAGTTTTGGTGACGAAACGGAAAAACTTTTTCAGTGCGTGGTGAATTGATATTTCTGCTCATTGCCAATTTTTCGGGTTATAGACACAACGTGCTCCTCATCTGTTCTCCTGCTCTCTGCGTCATCGACTCAGTCTGTATCATTGGAATGCACGGGGATAATAAGTTCACACCGAAACTGGTGGAACGCTATCAGCTTTATGACCTGAAGACTATTTATCATAGATGTGTTATAAAGGAGAGACCAAAGGGAAGAAATGTCAGCCTCAATTTATTTCCCTCCTAATCCAAATCCTTAAAGTCGAATATATAGGCCTTATAATCAATTTAGATATTTATATTACATTTTATTGTGATTTGACATCCGCCTGCTCTGTGGCGTTACTGCTTAAAATATAAGACTTTTTAAGATGGAATAAAGAAATGTAATATTAACTATATGCTTTGCGTTTTAAACCTTGAATGTTCACATCATATAATCAGGTATAGGCAATGACTCGTTTATTCATGTTGGATTTAAGGAAAATATACAATTTAAATCACTGAAAATTGTATTGCCTGATGACGATGATAACCGAAGCCAAATGAAAATATTACAGGCATGATAATAACTTGTACCGGTGCGTAATTGCGCACATCCAGTCCCCGACGTTGGAAGCCACGGCGCCTCTCTTTAACATGAACGGACAGCAGCCTTATTGAACATTGGCAGTGAATCACCAGCACCCATTGAGCTTGGCAAGGGCTTCGCGCGGCCTTATTTGTTCCTGATAGCCGGTCCCCACATTAAATGACATGACAAGGGACGGCCATGGGCTACTCCAGATAAAGTGTCCGGGCTCTGGAAGCTGCGCAGCGCTCAGATTCAATGTAGCAGGCGCCCAAAGTGACCGGATAATCTCATTTCCACCAACTTGTCTCTGGGACAGACAAATGCGTGTCGGGTTGGGATGCGGCAGGTGGCTTTTTAGACGATCACATTACAGCCCCGTTAACAAACTAACCACCAACATATTCATTTGGCGACAGTGGGGTTGGATTTTAAAGGCTTTTTAAAATATCGAATACGTTCAACTTTTTTCATTCCTCATCTTTCTGTAGACCTGTAATTTAATACCTGCAGTTTGTAAATAATTAGAGTTTGTGTGTTCTTGTCAAATCTGTATGCAGGCATTTATCTTCAGTCTTTCAGTGTTTTTTATAAAAGGCAGCAAAAAAGGCAGCAAATAATATCTGATAGTTGTAAAATGCACCGAAAATCTTACAACAAAATAAAATAAAGTGGTTCACTAGTAACTTTTATCCTTATATGTGACACAAAATCAAGCAGAGGTGCACGGATCTTGTGGGGGGGGGTCATATATATTTTAAAAGGGATCTGCATCTAGCCCTTCACAATAAAGTCTTATGAAGCAATATGAGATGGGACAAGGCCCGAGGTGTTTGTTTGGCAATATGGACAGACTGAGTGTTGGCCGCCTCCCTCCGCCATATGTGAGCGCACCGGTGGCTTTTGATGGGGGAGAATTGGTCTGTTATAGCTGTCACCTCTCTGGACATTTTTATGTTTCTCTTGGTGCCACTTGCAAACAACAAAAAAAGAAAAGATAAAATAATTCCCCAACTCTAATTACATCGAACAAACCCACTCATGAATAAAATAAAAATTCTGATAGATTTATTATCAATTGCCCTGCTCCCAGTTGATGATGACGCATAGCTTGACCACAACTGCAGGCAATAATCGCCTCGTGGAAATTAATAACTCTTTATCCGGACTCCTCTCCGGAGTCCCTGCAGCCCGCAGTGCGGAGCAGACGGGGTCCCACTGGTTGCAGATGTTGGGTGTTGGTAATCCGGTGTAATCCAATGATTATGACACATTAGCTCTGACCTAGCGGGACACCAACATGACACCAGGTTATCCAAAACGCACCGGGAGAGGCTACGGCCCTTATGAATTTATGGATGGCTACTATATGCGCGTAAAAAGGCGAAGTCGGACGTTTTCGTTGCTCCACGGTCTCATCCGAAACGGTCAAAAGTAACTGATGCCAAGAGTCTACTTAAAAGAAACACACAAGCACACACACACCCGCAGACCCTCAGAGAAGTGGCCTTGGGGGGGTTATCTCGTTTGGGTCAACATATTTGGATAAGGTTTCTGGGAAGCCTCGCACACAGCGCGCACCAACAATTAACTTTGCCATCAATCCTCGTTTTTTGTTTCCCCCTCCCACAGGCAATAAAAGCTGACACCCCGATTCCAAAAGTCTAAAAAAGAAACGACAACAAAAGAGTGAAAGAGTGCGATTTGTTTGAGAAATTACCACTTGATCTGCATAATCGGGGGGTCTGGGCTGCGGCTCGGTACCCGGGGGCTGCGTTTTTATTGCGCGTCTCTGCGCCGTTATCAATTTCAGCAGCGCGCCTGACTTTTTAAAAGGGGGACGAGGCCGGCTGCCTCTGAATAATGAATGACACGCTTTTATATTGTCGCTAAAGTGCCCGTGATGTTACAATATGAAAAGGCAGCGGTAAGTAATAGTGCATTTAAAGGGGATGTAGTGTATTATTATGATGTAAAAGAGAAGGAGAGAGGCGGCAGAGAGAGGGAGGTGAGTGCAGAGCGGCACCCGGAGAGAGAGAGAGAAGGAGAGAGAGATTGTTTTATTACAATAAGAGGAGATGAGTTTGCCTCGCAGCGAAATGGGGACCAGTTAATGAAACTTTACCGCAGCTAACGATTTCCCCTCCCTCGCTCTAAAAAACCGCCCTTATGAAATATTTAAACTATTTAATATAGGTAGTATTAAGCTGAAAGACACTGGCATCGGCCATCTGACAACATTTACAAGGCTGGGGATTGTTTTTTAAAAAGTTGGCCAAATGGCGCTTCACTACTTCCCCACACACACCAGCAGTCGTGTAAATCACGCTCACATTGAGAGGAGTATAAGTGAAAATGTGTTTTACTGCTGGGAGACTTGATTTAGTCTGATTTACACTCATCTCCATACCGCACCGTTGTTTAGATGCAGCCTCGTCCTATCAATGTGAGCCTGTCTTGTCTATAATGGGAGGGATAGCAGAGCATGGCCCCCATGTGGGGGGATAGTGTTTCATATTGACATGCTCAGTGGGATTGTTGGATGAGAAGAGGAGGAATGGGATCCCCCATCAGGGACTCGGCTGGGACCATCATCATCCCGGGGCTGTCACCGGACCACCGCTCTGTGTGGACACAAGTTAAACTGCGAGACACTTAAAAAGCAGATACACCAAATGTCACTGTCAATGTCAGATGCGTGGCTTGATAACTATTAAAGGAGTTTAAAGAGCAAAAATTAGCGCTGTCATTGCAAACAGGAGGAATCATGAGTCACATGTGAAGGATGACAAAAGAAATTTAGCTTTTCTTATAATGTAACAGCTGATTTTCAAAATGTCACTTTACTTGGAATAGTGTTTCATTGGAAAACTACGTGTGCAAGCAAACTGCAAACAGTAAAGCAACTCTGATTATGATCTTGTACCCAAAGCAGTCATGTAAGCTTTCTGTTTGCAAGTATCAGGAAGCACATTTAACCACATAAAGATGCCCTATTGTTTCAGTGAACATTGCATTCTTGTTACACTGGAGGAGGAAGACGCTCTGCCTGCGTGTGCGTGAGGGCCAGACCATGTTAGCCTGTCTGATGGTTGAACGCATGGCTGCCTCTTCACGCTGGTTAAAAGTCAGGGGAGGGAGCGAGAGGAGGAGGAGGGCGGAGAGGAAGAGAGTGAGAAAGGGAAGTATGTAACCGCACCGACGTGAATTACAGGGATGGACGGAGAGCGGGGAGCAAAAAAAAAGAGAGAGAGAACAAACCCAGGATGGATGGATGGCTAAGATGGAGATGTGAGAGAAAGAGTTAAAGCATTAATGGGGGGATCATTTGGGGCTGATGATAATTGAGCACATGGCTTGAGTTTGGAGAAGAGGATTCCCAGAGCACTGACTCTTCTTCATGTGTGTGTGTGTGTGTGTGGCTGCACTTTGGAGATTTAACCTCTGTCGTTTCTATTCGGAGGTCTAAGTAAAAGTTTTTCGACGCCTTTCAGCGTGATCTGCTGTCGACAAAGTGAGTGATGTAAATAATAAGCGAGTGTGCTTTATTGCTTTAATGACTTATGACTGATTAATGTGTGTGTGTGTGCCAGTGTGGGTTTGTGTTTAAGAGCAGCTGAGTGCTCCTCAATGCCCCTGGTAGTGGCGCTAATGTGTTAATTCATTACGGCTTGTATTCAGTTGCATTGTGTCAGAGCTGTGTTTTCCCGTCTGGGTCCTCTCCGCTTCATAAAAGCCGATTATCGTGCATGTCGCCGCCGTTCCACCCGTCCTCTCCTGCCTCTTGACCTCCTCACCCCTCCTGTTGCCTGCCTGCGGGGTGCTAATGCAGGGGAGGAGGGGAGGGAGGGACAGAGGACCAGCTGCCACCAGCCACAGTGCTCTGCTGCCTGGCAAAGGCGCCCACTCCAGCCCCCTGCTTCGCTGGGCCTTCTGGCCCCTCAGGGTGGAGGGGGGGGCACCAGCCTCATGCCACCAGCCCCACCTGTCCTGCCCCAGGCCCCGATTAGACACACACACTCACATCTACACAGCCACATATGTATATTAGGATGACCCCCAGAAAATGTCAACTCTCTATTGACTTTATCTACTTTAACTTAATGTTCTTAAGTTAAAAATATTTTATAGTTGAAGAATCATTTCAGCTCATAGACCTTCAACTAATCCTTTGTTTGACTTGAAAACATGGAAAATAAAAAGTTTTGCTTTGCTCGCTTACATGCTCCCAGCTAAAGGCCTGTATTTAAATTCAGCTCCCTACACACACACACACAAACAGATTTCCAACACACGCACAGATTTCCTACACACACACACACACACAAACCACCCCTCCTCGGATACACAGGGGCACTTTGCTTTGAGGCGTGAAAGAGCGAGAGCTAAGTGAGGCCACTCCAGAGCGCTATCCTCTATATTGATTTCCCATTATCAGACCCCGGTCCCAGTGGAGTCATTAGTGCTGGGATCAAACAGACAGACAGAGAAGGAGACTAATACCAGTCACTTACACCAGCACGGGGAGATCACCTTACTTCCCTCAGGGTAAGGAAGGCCAGAGAGGAGCAGAGGAGGAGAGGACTCGAGGAAGAGGGGGGGGGAGGTGGGTAGTGGACGGACGAGTGCATCGGGCTAACAGATGGAGACGGCGATGTGTAGAGAGAGAGAGAGAGAGAGAGAGGAAGAGGAGAGAGGTGGGGTTTCTCAGTGGTAACGTTCATGGGGAAATGATAGACACTCTTTGATCACTTTATTTGACTGTTCTTTGTCTCTGGCAGCTGATGTGTCTCATTTTCTCTCTTTGTCTTTACGTCACGCTCTCTCACAACCGGGTTCGCCTTGTGTTGTGACTCGATTCAAGTTCTCATGTCGCCGCAGACGGGCGACTCTTCTCTTCGTTCAACCTCGTAAGATGCAGCCGATATTGCCCCTCGTCCTCCTGTCTGTCAATAAATTCATGATAAAGATGCGGTGATGAATGGTTTTCATGTAGCCAGCAGCTGTCCCCCCGCTCACCAGAGAGAGACAAAGGGAGAGAGGGCCGGAGAGAGAGATAGAGAGACACAGGGAGGACAGAGAGAAGGAGGAATATGAAATGTGAGATACTCATTTTGGTCCCTTGCTTCATAATTTTCCGTGGATTTATTTATTCTCTATGGATTCAGGAGCAACAATGAATTCGTAGTATGAATCAACACCATCCATCTTATTCACTTCAGCCTGCCAGCGAGTCCCTGGAAGTGGCGTTTAGGCTTTACTGCACACACGCACGGACGCACACACACACACACAGACACACAAACACACACCCATCGACATACAGTATCACACACACGCAGCTCAGATGGGGGTGACCCTGGCCTGACCCCCCTGCTGACCCCCAATCTGTTCCCCAACCTCACACCATGAGAGACCGGGGCACACCGGGACATGGACACACACTCAAAGACACACACTCACACACACACACACACACATTGGCATATTGCACTATGTATGAGCTGATGGATATCTCCTCAGACAGTACCATGTGTGTGGGCAGTGTGCATGTGGACAGCGTGTGCATGTGCGTGCAAGTCTAGGTCTGTGTAGTGTTGTACCCTCTGCCCCCTCCCACTGGTGTTAATTGATTCTTGGTGTGCTTTGATGATTGGTGTGAGGACCCCTAGAGGCGGGCCCAGTCTCCGCCGCTGCCCCCTCCCCATTGGGGTAGCACCTTTGTACTCACAAACACAGCAACAACAAACAAAACACATGTCCAGTTATACAGTACATGACACACAGATATTGTGTATGGTATCTTGCTCCTAATTTATAAATATGTATATATATATATATATATATATATGTATATGTGTATCCACAAATTGTTCCACATGTGCTAGTTGTGCATGCACAAGTGAGAAAATACACACACAGCGACACACTAATGTCTTTCAGGGGGTTTTCACACCCTAGTAAAGAGGAAGCTGGCTCGCTGACATGAGCAGATTGTGGATCATATGAGATGATCCACGTAGAAAAAAAAATCAGTGTCTTCGAGGTGATTCATGAACAATATAGGTGGGCATAGGTGTGTGTGTGTGTGTGTGCGTGCATGTGTGTGTGTGTCAGGGAGAGAGCCAGAAAGACAGTAAGAGAGATGAATCTCCGGTTATTAATTTCCAGCCGCGGCCCCTGGGTGAGATGTTAATATAGGGCTGATTGTGACTAATTTCTTATTAATTGCCATCAGCGATTACACAGTGGCCACTAATGTGGCTAATTTGTTGAAATGAATTTGGTTTTCTGACGCATTTTAATTGCTGCAGGTGGCCAGCGTCCTCGGCAAACTGCAGCCTTCATTTTCTTCCAGCTGGAAACTTTGCAAGTTGTGCTGCTGCTGCATGTGAATCGCAGCCTATTAGTATCCTATTATAGTGTGAGTACAGCATATACCTATTACTGTAATGGCGTTTTATGTTCATAGGCTACAGTTTGTCTGTGCAGATCTGTGTGTATGGGTCTGCATCTCTGTCTGAAGACAAGCTCACAAACAAATCTGTGTTGTGTCTTTGTAAATGCCACTGATATCTTATTCATCAGGTTTATGCTTCCTCCCTCCTCCATATATCGCTGCGTGTTGGTGATCATTGCAGTGGGGACGGAGGGACGTTTAAGTTGTTGCCTTTGTTTGTTGAATGTTTATAGCTTCCGTTAGCACAGTCTCAACGACCACTGAGGAACCAGTAGATACAAAATCCAAATCCCCCTATAAAAGAGGAGATGCCCTCTGGGCAGCCATAGCTCATAGTTGGCCTGATTTAGTGGCAGCCAGGAATCTGGGCTTGAATAAAGACAGAGCGAGCGAGGGCAGAGTGGGAGAGAGAGAGGGAGAGAGGGAAAGATAGCTCCCCGTGTGATAAATAGCCCCGGCTCCCTCTATTGCATTAGCCGTCCGGGCCGATAGATTGCGAGCCCAATAGACCCAGACGTATGCGATTGGTTTCTCATATAAAAGTTGCATATTAAATTCCTTCACAGGACTGTGCCCCTCTAGCGTGAAGGAGGGAAGGAAGGAATGGGAGTTAAAAAAGCAGAAAGTGGAGAAAGGAATGGAGGAGAAAGAAAAAGGCTTTTTATGAGAGGTGAAGACAAAGGCAGAGAGTTGGGGGAAGCCGGAGAAGAAGGGGAAAGATAATGGCAGGAGAAAAGTAGCTTGATGGTAGAAAAGACAAATGGTGATGTCATGTATTTAATAAGTCCGTGGATATTGGGCGATGAGTGCGACCATACGTCCATTTAATCAGTATTGCCTCCCAATGAAGATTTCTCTCTCGTTTGCGCTCGCTCCCGCCTCCTCCTGCGCTCAGCCGCTCTCCTCCTGCTAACGACCTCTCTAATTGTTTCCAGGCTCATTAAGATGCTGATGTTTTAATAGTAATTAATCCGTCATTTGCCTACATGCAAACGTGGGCCACTGAGGTTTGTTCTACACTGTTTCAATACACTGATAATGCACTAGCCGAGTCAAAGGAGACAACATCCTGCTAATTTAGCTCATCACTGTTAATTGGTTGTTAAGTGCCTTTAATTACCAGGCAGGCTCTGGGACCTGGGTCGGCAGGAAGACGGGGATCTCCCTGAATGTCGCTGCCGGTTTGATGGATCTGGTGTGAACTTTGAAAACTGGGAAGAAAATGACCAAAACACTCGAAAAAGAAGACACGCGCTGACCCCGTATCTGTTTTTCTACCCGCGCTGTTTTCTCCCTCTCTCCGTATCCTTGTTTCCCTTCTTCTTCTCCTCCTTCCTTTCCTCCCTTCCTCCTGTCCCTTCCTCCATCTCTGTCTCACACCCCATCTCTTTCTCTAGATATTATTAACTCATTAAGTTTTTTTCATTATTTTTAATAAAAGATGAGTTATGGCTTTAGCCTCACTGTGGCAGCATCCCCCCACACCGTCCTCCTCCTCCTCCTCCTCCCCCTCCTCTCTCCCTTCCCCTTCAACCATTTGCTCTCTCCCTCCCTCTGCCCCCCCCCCTCCCTCCCCTCGTTTTCTCGCTGTCTCCTTGGCCATATTGTGCCTCCTCCGATACGTCTGACCCCTGAACTGCTGTTTCTGACCTCGGTGTTGCTGGTTACAACCTTCTGTCCATCTTCTTTGCTTTCGCCTCAGCCTCTCGCGTCTATCAATCATCTCTCTTTCTCATAGCGCTGAGCAGTTTTTCGATGGCATTCATAAGATTTATGATTCACGATTCTCTCTTTTTCCTAGTGTGTGTGTGTGTGTGTGTGTGTGTGTGTGTGTGTGTGTGTGTGTGTGTGTGTGTGTGTGTGTGTGTGTGTGGTGTGTGTGTGTGTGTGTGTGTGTGTGTGTGTGTGTGTGTGTGTGTGTGTGTGTGTGTGTGTGTGTGTGTGTGTGTGTGTGTGTGTGTGTGTGTGTGTGTGTGTGTGTGTGTGTGAGCGAGAGAATGGAGAGAAGGAAAAAGAGAGAGACAAAGAAGGACAGAGAGAGAGAGAGAGAGAGAGTGAGGCAGGAGGCTTGTCGATGACACAGTTGAATAATGACAATATCTATGATTGATAGCTTATACAGAGCGAGACGGGTGTGCGCACTGTGTGTGTGTGTGTGTTAGTCATAGAAAGCGAGTTTATATGTTGTGTTTCCCCCCCCCGCATTAAGCTGATGTTAAAGAAGCTGTGATTAATGGTTTTCATGTAGTTTGAGCTGTAAGTGGTCACTCTGGAAAAGAGAGGTGGGGAGAAAAAGAAAGTGGCCAAAATTACCAAGGGACACATGATGTTTTTGTAGGAATAGAGGGAGTCGGTCAGATGAAAGCATAATAAATGACTTTTAGTTAGAAAGGACAGTTGTTAACCACACCAGCCATGAAGCCATGAAAACCCTAAATGAGATATTTACTGCGTCTGTCATCACTTTCTACACACTGAGGCAGATTTATAAAAGCCTTTTAAAGGCACTTCATTTGGTTTTGTCACTCTTTATTTAAATACAATACCCACATTTCCATGCATGGAAAGAGTTATTCCATTTCTAACGTTGCTACAATAGTGATGTGGACCTTTTTCTTGTCTGTGCAGTAATGTATCTGACATCGGTCGAAACTGAGTCTAGCTCGAGTGGGTGGCTTTCAAAGTTACTCACTGTGGAATCCCTTCTCTGCATAGGTCTACGATTCGGCTTTACTTGCTGGAGAGATGAGTCACCAGGCCCGATAGCTCACCTGGTAAATCCGACTCCCCCCCCCGATGTACTGAGGTATGAGTCCTCTGCAGAAGCTGCAGGTTCGGTCCCGACCCGGCCCATTGCCCATGCTCATGGTTAGATTCTGTCATAACAATAAAAGCAAAAGTGCCTCAAACATCTTAAAAACACACATGAAATAGCTCTGCATGCAGCATCAAAAGACATGGAGATGTCCCTTTCCCAATATGGGTTATAATGAACCTTTTGGTTGAGAGAAATGTCCGACTGTAAATGAAACACACTGTCACAGTGATGCCGCAATTTTCAGTCCTAATAATTTACCAAACCATGGTGGATCATCACCAGGGGGCATCAGTGCTTCTGTTGGACGACTGAACACACAACTCACTCAAATCCGAACAAAGTTGAACTCTGACATGTGAATCTGCCATTGCTGGCTAATGACTGCACCGAAAACTGGAAATGCATGATTGTTCATTAATTGGACTTCACTAGAAGTGAATAGAAGATGAATATTCAGTGGACAGAAGTATAATGGGACTGTACATCTACTCTGTTGATGCTCTCATATTAGCTTTAAACAGAAATTAAGCTTCACGGCAGAAGAAGGTGCTTCATGAAGTCTAAGTCATATCAGCTGTTTGGCTTCATTGTCTTGCTCAGTGTCATTTGGTTACTGATGTCACATCTAACATCCAGTCATGTTCATACAAGTGCACTTTGAGCAGCTGTAGCGGCTTTGGCACGTTCTCGCCACCACAGCTCCGCCTCCACCTCATATGATTTAGGGTTTGGTCTCCTGGTTTTTCTAAGCTCTGATGTTCATACATCTTTGAGTCTCTATAGTGTGTGAATGGTGGAGTAGTTCTCCCTGCTAGTTGCTGCTCAGAGCCTTTGAGAGAGCTGAGTCGTTTCTGACCCAGCTGTGTAACCATTTGCCATAGAATGATTTGATGCTTAAAGAGTCTCTTGAACTATAGAAGTGTGTATATTATTCCCCTATATATTACAGTGTTATCTCTCTGGAGAAATGTAGCTAGTTGAATCTTAGAGTAGATATGGCAACGTGACTATTGATTAAAATAGATTTAGACTAGTATGATCAGCTGATTTCTCTTACGTGGTAACATTTAGCTCAGCCCCTGCCGTATATGCGTGGGTTACTCACGCTTTTCAGCCGAACTTCCTGGCGTTTTCCCCAGCGGGCCCGGGAACCACTATGATCGGTTGGGCGTCACCAGGCACCAAGTGAGGGAATTGTCCCTATGCAGAGTAAATTGAAGAGTCCATGCCCTGGGCTAGTTACCGTTTCCAGAGCCGTGTCTTGACCAGAGGTTTGTTGGGGCGCCACCTGTCGGCTGCCTTCACGCCCCGCAGTCCCTCAGGTATGTGGGTCGCCCCCTGGTGTGTCAAGTTGTCCACTAAAAAGGGAGAAAACCTCACCCAACCATGTCAGTCATTCCAAACTACCTCGCTGTACGCTTAACACCGCAAGATCCCACATACGCTTGAAGACACTAGTACTTGCGTACCGAGCTGCGATCGGATCGGGTCCAGTCTTCATCCAGGACATTGTCAAACATTACACCCCAGCCTGGCTAATCCACTCTGCATCGGCCAATCGGCTTGCTGCTCACTCACTGCGAGGGACAGCTAGCCATGCAAAATGGCTCTTTGCTGTCCTGGCTCCCAAATGGTGGAACAAGCTCCCCATTGACATCAGGACAGCAGAAAGGCTACATATCTTCCACTGCAGGCTAAAGAAAGGTGGTGTTTAGATTTTTTTTTATAATTGCACTTACATTTAGTACTTTGTAGTTTGGCTTTTTTTAAGCTTATGTACTTGATGTTCTGGGTTTTACCCCATTGCTTAAATGCACTTATTGTAATTCACTTTGGATAAATGCTAAATGAAATGTAAAAGATACATTTTCAGCTATAAACTACACTTGATACAAATTGACTCAGCATGTGTGTAATTGCTGTAAATACAAATGTATTTGAGTGGGGGTTCAGCAGGTTTTACAATTCCTTCCATCAGTTCTTTCCTGCTGGTACATGGTGCTGATGTATATTTTTATATCCACTTCTATGTCAGTCCTCAAAGGAAATAGCTTGACGTATGGAAAAGGTTAAAGTGGCAATAGTTGTGAGGCAATGTGTGTTGACAGCTGTGATGAAGTGTTTCCAATGTACTTGTACTGTATAGACTGTTCACTGCATCATCCAACAAACCCTGATCATACATGGACCCTTTTTAATACCTTCATAACATGGCTGCAAATGTTACATTCTCCATCTAAGCTGCTCTTTATTTGTACAATATGGACATTTTTAGAGGAACAGTTCAAGTCTCAGATATTTTATAGTATGATACAATATATACAATACATTTGCAGCTTCATGTCATTGAATGAGCAACAGTAAAGTCAAACTCTGGAGGCAGCTACGTTCTTCAAAACCGACACATGGCATTAGCCTGACATATGCTCAACATCGAAATGTCATACATTATAAACACATTCAAAATGTCCGTCCATCACGTCCTCCGTTTCCGTTATCGGATTTCGTGAAACACCCATTTGTTTAATTAGAAGTCTGTTTGCTTTGTCAACGCTGTGATACTTTGTGTTTCCACTTGGGAGCAGTCTTGAGTCAGTTAAACTAATTGTAGTTCATGAGATTGATGAGCGGCGAGTCAACTGATCTGGTCTCAGTCTTCCAGGGCTGGAACACTAGCCACAGTGAGATCAGGAGTGTGTCGGGGCCGCACGTGGTCGGATGCAGATGAATCTGTGTCTGTTCCACGTCGAAGCATCTCGGTTCCTCCGGTCCTGAACAGATCGAGTCCGGATTCATCTGAGCCGCTGATTCTTTCCAATGAGGTGTCGGGCTGCTGGCGCCCGATCCTCTCCTGTTCTGGTTTGCTACGGTGTGGACACAGTGACTGCTGACAGAGAGAGACACACACACATGAAGGGGATCACAAGTTTGTCTCCCTGTTCAGAAAATAATGATTCATTTTGTCGTTGTTGTGTGTTTGGGTTATATAGGAGATTAGTTAGTAGTAACAGCATTAACGTATGTGTTATAAACATAGTAATAGAGGATTTAAAAGTTATGTTATAGGCTAATACTGTTTTTAAAACCACAAAAATCCCATAAATTACAATTTATAGTTTTTGCTGATAAAAAAAAATGCGGAAACGATAAACTTTTAATGATATGGTTAATGTAGGAGCAAGTGCGACACTGAAACAAATATTTCAAGAGGCTTTTTTAAGGTTCACAATAAAACATGGTTAGCAGTAAATTCTCTTTTTTCGCTCACTGACTTCACTATTAACTGCAAAGAAATACTTCCCTGATTCTTGATAACGTCGTAAAGTTAGACGTAATGTTTCCTTCCTCTCGGTGGAGAGGGGATTTCTCCTTTTGGTAAAGACATGACGAATATCTTGTGCATTTTCTCTCAGTTCTTACGACTCTGCTTAGTTGACATGATGAATTTTGTGTCCTGTGATGAAATATATACAGGCGCGCGCCACATAAATGAACAGATAATTGTGTGTCGGCTCAGGATGGATTTTTGTGCCAAATGCTACAGAGCTGTGTAGCCGCCTTTGCCGTGTATTGATAGTGAAACAGAAGAAACGTCTGCTGTACTTTTATTGCTTAAAATAATACCTTCTTACTGAACATACATAATAAGCTAAATGAGGTATTTCTACTTTTGGTAAAAAACGTGAACAAAGAAACAAGGGCAGGATGTGAAAAGTGGATAATGTGTCTCCTCTGCGCTGAAAGTAGATTTCTTGGCCTAGTGTGCATGTTGCCATATGGCCTGATGCACCGTGGATGTCACTGCTAGGATCTGGGTGTCACAGTTCATTTGTTACCGGGCAGACGTGGTGTGTATCTGGTGTGTGGCTATGTTAGTATTTAGGTACTTACCTGGTGTGTTGTGTTCTTCTGCTGTGGCACTGAAAGCTTCCAAATAGTGGGGCTGTAAATCGTCTCTAGGTCCGTCCTTGTGTCTGTCTGGTGTTTTTTTTTCTCTCTCCTCTGGTTCTGTGTTGCAGCCTCAGCTTCCACCTCACCAGCACAGGCTCAGCACGACCTGAGTGCAATAAGAGATGAGAGAAGACACGTTTGTGTTTGTGCGACTCATAGGATTCTGTGTTTTGTAGTGAAACAGAGAAAATATACAATTATACTACACACTGAGTATGAGTAGTCACATCCAAGCAGTCTTATGCATCCATCTGTGCCTCTTTTTGGTGTTTTTCAGATTACAGCATGTGCCCCAGTGGAGCATTTATAACACAATTTCAATATGAAGCAACATTTTCTGAAGACGTTTTTAATCCGTCTGTCTGTTGGTAAGAAGAACCACGCAAAAACCACTGGATGGATTAATATGAAACCCGGTGGACTGATGTGATATGGGTCAGAAAAGAACCCATGAAATTCCGGTGTGGATCCAGATCAGTGATCCAGGAACTTTTTCTTTAACAATGCGAGATGGGGTGATTTTCAATTATTCAGAGAATAATACATGGATCTTGATGAAAATAATCAGGCATATTTAGGGGACTGATATTTATGAAATTTGATGCGGATCCGAATAAAGTCATGATCTTTACATTTGGTTTCATAAAGGGACTGTTGGGAGATACTGTCTCCGAGTCTCTTCCTTTTATCTGATGATTTGTTCGCATTCCACTCTCTGCCTTGCAGACCAGGTACATGGTGGTTAACAATTTACCTTTATTTGCCATTGACATCTGTGGCAGTTGTGCCATTTGCTATCTGGATAGTAGCTGTGTTTGTCCTGCTGTTCATTTCTTGAAGCATGAAGCTCTGATCTGTTAGACCTGCTCCGCACGTGGAGGGAGTGGGGCCGCACAGCAGCATCACCTCTGTGAGCTGCTCCCTGCCTAAGATGGAGAGAAAGAGAAGAAATGTAAAAACTCAAGATACTGGGGGTGAGAACATATGATGAAATCACACTGGTTGCACTATTATGTCGGACATGAAATACATGTCTACTCTTTGATTAAACCAGTTCTGGAGCTCCACTTATATTAAGCTCAACATTTACTTGCATGTGTGAATCTCTGTCTGCAGCGTTACCTGCGGTGATAGTGGGAGAAGGCTGGCGGCTCCTCCATCCACTGTAGATAGGGCATCGACATCTCAGCAGGTGGGCATATGCTGACCTGAAGTCCCTGTTGAGGGCTCCATAGAGGATAGGGTTGAGGGCTGAGTTGGTGTAGCCCAGCCACAGCACAGGGGAATATCCTTGGACTGAGCTCAGGTCTGGATGCTCCTTGAGGCCCATCACTGTGAACAGGATGAAGTAAGGCAGCCAGCACACAACGAAAGCCCCTATGACCACAGCCAGCGTCACTGTGGCCTTGTGTTCCCGCAGAGCCACCGCCGTAACACTGGACACCAATGTGGTGCTGGTGGAGGAATTGCTCCTGCTGTTGTAGTGAGTGACCCAAGTGGGTCGGGCACTGATGATGCGCTTGGCCTGTGCCCGTGCAATGCGGAGTATTTGGAGGTAGGTCCAGCACATAGCCACCAGAGGCAGGAAGAACGTAAGAAGAGAGTCAGTCAGTGCGTAGGGTCTGTTCAGCTCAAAGCGACATTTGGTCTCTGAAGCCCAGGGCCCACGGTTCTGCACGGTCCCATTCACCGTGTTCCAGCCCATGTGAATGGGCAAGAACGACACGGCCACGGACACCGTCCAGACACTGGCCATGGCCACCCCAACTCTCCATGGCAACACCAGCGAGGCATGCCTGAGGGGCTTGGTCACCGCCAGGTAGCGGTCCACGCTGATGGCCAGGAGCGTGAGGATGGAGGCGGTGCACAGCATGACGTCCATGGAGATGTAGAAGTTGCAGAGGACGGGTCCGAGCGGCCACTCGTCTTGGAGCTGCATGAGGGCGGAGAAGGGGAGGACCAGGACGCCCAGCAGCAGGTCGGTCACAGCCAGTGACACGATGAAGCAGTTGGTGAGGGAGCGGAGGCGTCGGGAGGCGCAGACGGCCAGGCACACCAGCACGTTACCGCTGACAGTCAGGAGGATGAGGAGGGACAGGGTGACGCCCAGCATCACTTTGGACCACATTGTAGCTGGAGCTTCACTGGAGACGAGGGGATGACGTCATGCCCAGAGCTTTGTGTTCTCTTCTCAGCTTTACATAAGATAAGAGGTCGTACTCTTTGCAGAGTAGGAATTCACATAATAGGCCTTAAGCTCATATATAACCTTCACTCAGGGGGTTTCTGTGCTGCCATATGTAGAGTTGTCTCAATGTCTCCATGGTCATACGGGACATAAGATCCCATCCATGTGTGATCTCTCCGTCTCTTCTGTCCAAGACACTTATTTACTTCACTGCTGTCTGTTCTTGTTTGGCCTTGACTCTACAAGCCATGGCTTACAACTCTCCGGTCCATCAACTCCACAAGTTCTCGCACTCTTGACAATTATTTATCCAGAAACTCTCTCAACAATCTGGTTGTTCAACCTTCGTCTCTTGACAAATGCTGCCACCGAGGACTGAGGATCAGCTGTAGGTGAGAGGGGCTGATTCATAGTGGTCCATGTCATCACCCTGGCCTCGATACCATCTTCTATGGCTGGGGTGACACCTAGTGGACTGAGAGGAGAAACACAGGTCGTCATACAGGTTTTTTTTGTTGACATATTGCAAAGCTATAAATACATCTAACAACACAGACCTCTTTAGATTTCTACCTGTATCTTTAGAACTGTCACAAAAAGAGAAAAATATCCTTCTTCATAATTTCTTGTGTGTTCCGTGCATATGATTCATGAGCTGTCTGCAGCTTAAATGTGGCCTTTGTGCTTCCTTTTGGATTAATATATTAGATTAAATGATAGATTTAGTGAAGAACTGTGTCCAAAGTATTACTGGATAAACTCTCATAAAATAAAATAAAAGGAAATTAAATTAAAACAGGAAAAAGTTATTAGGGAGCCAGATCTGTAATAGCTGATAAAGCTGATAAATTAGTGACTGATGACATAATGACTCAGTTCGGTGGAAGCATTTGTACAAAAATCTGCCTTTGGAGCAAGAAAGCTCTTGATTTATGTTTGACGTTATAAGTCAGTTTATTGACTCAAGAAGTTTTTTTATTTTTATCACAACCATTTGGTGTGGTCATACCACACCAAATAAGGATATAGCCACAGAAGACATGCATGCATTAAGTTGAGCAGGTGAATGATTAGTCACTCATAAGTTCAGTTTTCGATCTGTAAGATAAAGATTGTGTTATTACTTCTTCAAGACTTTTATAGTCCCACGAAAAAGTAAATATATTTGAATATGAATTAATACAACTTCACAATTATGTATTGGTTTCTTTATAGTCCCTGCTTTGTATATATATCCGAGTATTTAAACACACACAACGCGCACATCTCCATGACTTCAGAGGACATAACATTCATTGACTTGCATTGCTTTCCTGGAGACTAACTAACCACAGCCACTACTTGCTAAACCTTAACTGCAACAAACATTCTCGCTTGCATGATCTCTGATGGAAAGAAGTCAATATGGACCACCATAGTAATAGTTCACACATTATAAATATCATGCATGACATAGGGATTTATCAATGGTTATACGGGCTAGAACAGCGTTTTCTAATGCCTGTTGTTGTTAACTATAAAGGAGTTTGTTATTTATAATGTTCATTTGTTTCCTATCAGCTGTTTTCTGTATAAATGATGAGTAGGTTTAGATGATGGGAGCTGTTCCATCAAATATGATTAGAGTATATTGAATACAATATCAATCCATGTAAAATGGCTTGTATGTTTTTCTCAGGAAATACTTCAATCTTTGATCCATGCTGTTCAAATGTTTGTGTCGTCCACAGCCCTTGTCGACAGAGTCACTGTGCCTTGTGTCCTCTGTGAACTCGCTCAGTATTGGCACCAGTTCTCAATGTGTGCCTGGTGGAATGAGGAGAACTACCTGATAAGTCAAAGTGTGGAAAGCATGCGTTTGCGTCAGTGGGTGGGTGGTAATGTTTGCTCGTCTATTTTCAAACACTGTAATGGATGGCGGGACGTTTGCCAGACACACTCACTTATCACCTCAAGGAGAGGGAGAGATGTCAGGAGATGGAGTCCCCAGCTTCACATGAAGACGACAAGAAAGAGTGACAGAAGGAGATACAACGAAAAGGAACCCAGAAGGAGAGATACGGGTTTTGATTAAATCGAGGTCCAGGTAACCCAGACCCTTCCCCCGGCTCTAATCTTTAAATTCTTCCAATCTTCAGTTCTTTTATTCTGTGGACACATTTCTGTCACAGCGTCGCTGCTTTGAACTATATCCAGAGCAAACACTGATAGCACAGCCACTAACGTATGAAGTGCAGCTCTCAAATGCTTCCGACGCCTCGGCCGGTGCACGTTAGAGCGAGTCCGAGTCCGAGGCCTCATGTTTCTACTGTTTTGATCATCAAAATCTGTCTCTCTCACTGACACACACACACAAACGCACACACAAACACACACACACACACACACACACTCACACACACACACACACACACACACACACACACACCCGTATCAGTTGGAATGAAGTTTGGCGTGGATCCAAAACGGGTCAGCGAGGAATTTCCACATATGGTCACAGGACAACCTTGTCTCAACCCTGGGACTTAATGTATACAAGCGCGTGTGTGTGTGTGTGTGCACATGTGTGTGTTTGTGTGTGCGGTCACACACTGTTATCTGCCCTCTGCTAAATGCATTAGTTCCTTTTCCCATGTTGCAGCAGATTTGTGTGAGACCACAACCATATTCGTTTCCTGTGTTTATTTTTGCATAAACATTCGTCTTTTAATAAAACCACATTAATATACAACCCTACCCACTCACTCATCGAGAAGACATTTCATTAATACATGCAAACGAGTCGTGTTGCAGTACAAACTGCACTTCATTCAAAATGTTGAGTACGCGTGGTGCAGCCGTGCAGTAAATACAACATCGGTAATGTACAAGTGGGCCACGTTGTTTCTGACCATCTGTTTTCTCTCACAATCTTCTCATTAGTCGTTCCTAATGGAAAACGATGGTGAGTGTTACTGCATCTGTGTATATAAGCGAAGACACCCATGTGGATACGAGTGCACTTGTCGGGGCTGCAGTGATAATTTTTGTCTGCTCATGAATGAACATTTCATTCAAACTTCAGTAAGTCTCTTTTAAATCATATTTGTATTCATTTGTTTTTAACTATTAAGCCTCGGAAAGATGAGTTCCTGTGCAATCGGACTCTGACAAGATGACTCAATCAGAAAGAGAGACCTGGACAGCATCTACTGACAAAGAGACCTTAATTGTATATATTATATGCTGCCTGTGCATTTGATTAAGCAGAAGATTCACAGAGAGACTATATTCAACTACCCTTTCCTGAAAAGTGTAAGATAATTAAAATGTGTGCTTTAATATGGATAATGCACTAAAACAAACTTTAGCCACCTGGGGTACTGCCTTTCAGTGAGACTGAATCTTCATCTGCAAACAGTGACGCTACGTCCCTTTGTTGATGCTAATAGATAATATTATCTATTCATCATAGGTAATGTAACCCTTCTCCAAACCATCACTTTAGGTAACCTCCAGACATGAGCCTTAAAGAGACAGCTTTGTGTTTTACTTCCCAGGGCCTCTCTCCCTACAAAACTTCCAACTCACTTTTTCCTCTTTATAAAGTTTGTGCAACTGTAAACCCATGATGTTAAGAGTTTCATTTATGTGGTGCTAAATCACCACACGATCAGATTTGAGCGCACATGAAGAGAGAAGTGCACTGCAGACACTAAAGGGACAGTTCACCCAACGGTTCATACACTATGCCAATGGCAGGGTGGTGGTTTGAGACCACAAGACACTTTTGGAGTCTCGGGGGTAAACGGTGTTACAGCCAAATCCAATAACGATAGAAGTAAATCCTGACCACTTCCTCGAATGTAAAAAACAAAGAAAAAACATCTGGGATGCTGACACTTGGACGACATCACAGGAGCAGCAGTAGGGAGGCAAGTTGTGTTTTTGGCTGTTTTTTTTTACGTTCGAAACATTTGTCACCATTTACTTCAATTGTATTAGATTTGGCTGCAACACATAGTGGTGAGTAGATAAGTAATGAATTTTCATTTTAAGGACATTTACATTAGTGTTTGCGTGAACAAATGCTCAGTTTTATTCTTTTTCTTTAAATGAAAAATAAATTTACCAAATTTTTATATTAGTTTTGTTTAGTTTCTTTTCTCATTAATGAAATTACTGCATGATGATGTCACAGTTATTGTTTAATACTGTCAGGGTCTCATCTTGATGGAAAAAGTCGGTGGAATACAGTGGTTTTGGTTACAAAATAAACACTAATGGCCGTGCATGACCACAGTTCCACACAACCCGACAAATACTGTGTCTTGCTAATGGATTTTGAGGACTGTGATGGATGCTGCAGTACTGTGTTGTCCACAGGATGTGAAGGTTGCTCTACTTTCAGGGATTTTCTGCAGGAAAAAACCTGTTTCGTGGCTTTTGAGGTTTTGAGGACAGTTTTTGAAAGTTTTTTTCCCTAGAACCCGTTGATCGTAATATCTGAGGTGACACGGAGCACCTGGTGGACTCAACAGGGATGAAACAGGTGATTAACTTTGAGGAGCTCCTCGGTAGCTTCCTCTCTTTGTGTCCGATCTCCCGGCACAAAGAGATGCAAATGGGCTTAATTTTGCCTCATGTAGATCCTCTATTAGTCGGTCAATGGGTGGGTGTAAAGAGCCTTATTTGGGTATTGAGAGTGAAGCTGGTCGGAGCTCAGAGATGAGTAATGAGGTTATTTGCCTCTCAGCTGGGACCCGCTGTCTGAATTGAGAGATGGTCTAAATGGCAAGTTCTCGTCCTGTGACTCTTTTTGTTTTACCCGCCAGATGTCTTTTAAGAAACGGATGAGTAATCTTTGCTTTTCTTCAGGGCCATTGGTAATCACAGTAATCTTGCATATTGATGCAAATTCAAAGATATGTGTTTGTAGATCTTTACGCTGAGTCGGGGAAATGAGTTGATCCTTCGCTCTCAAGTCACAGAAATATTGAGATGAGTTCCGAATTGCCGGCAGGTGGGAAATTAACCTTTTTATTTGGTTGCTCCAGGATACTTGAAATACACTCCTTCATTCATTCCTTCTCTCTTTCATGCATTCGTTCTGTCCTCAGTTGGTGCACCTGCCACCTGTTGGTCCTAAGCTGACGCACCAAACCAAACCAAATCAGATCCCTCGTTTCTGCGATCCTGCAGCAATGTGTCCACATATTAGACAAATTCAAATGTGAGAGTGGAATTCTAAAGGTATTTAGAAGCTGGGACTCTTTTTATCACAGATTTCCACAGGTGAAGGGAAAGCAGGGGATCTTAAACTGGGATCGGGGTCAATACACATGTGTTTAGCGGCGACTGCGACACTGAAAAAGCAGACAGTTGTCGAAAGCAATTTCATAGCGACCTAATGCAATCAGACGTTTGAATGCTTCATTTATTCTGTTCTAATTCAATTGAGCAGCGAACACTTGGCTCGTCCACTTCCTCTGCTTTCGCGAAATAATCTATAGCTGTCTGCAATCTTGTGAATGTGCCGAGGTCTGCGAGTATGTGTGTGTTTGTGTGTGGTGGGGGGGTTTGGGTTTCTGGGTAGATACGTGTGCGCGTGTGTGTGCGGGGCTAGATATGAATGTGTGTGCTCGTGGGTGTGTGCAAGTCTTCCTGTTTGTCTTTGCTTTTGTCCTTGACAGAGAGACCCGAAGAGACACTGGATAGAGAGGGAAGTGGTCTGGGATGGAGGTTGCTTGGTAACCGCTGTGTGTGTCCAGAGCAGTGAGGGGAAGCTGTGGAATCTTGACAAAGCGTGAAAACAACACAGACATACACTCACACACACACACACACACACACGCACTGAGCGACAGACACGTCCGCAGACAGGGGGATCAGACACATAAAATATGTATAGACTCGAACAGCGTGCGTCACTGTGACACACAAGTTAAGGTCACATGGTCACATGGATTGCCCTCAATATGTCAGCTTCACCACACTTTCTGTTATGTCAACAAATCGAAGCTCCCAACCACACCTCAACCTGAGAAGCACCTATTTGTACAGACACAGAGAGTGTTGTTTGGAAAAAACACACAATCAACACTTTTTGTGTTGTATCTCATAGTTACAGTTTTGGGAACTGCTCACACGGTTCCCTGACCGAGTCATGACACCTAACCACATCCTGTCTGCACACTAACGGCTGGGTCTGCTGATACAGACGTTGCAGATTCTCTTTGTGCACGTTGCTGGGTTAATCCTTTTTTATATTTTTCAGGAATTGAATAAGAAGCATATATGAATAAAGACATTAGGAATGACTTATTTTTACCATTGGACAGATTTTCCATCTTATTGCTCAAGTAGAGTGGTGAGTATATTCTCATTATATCAAGACGTGTGAACATCTTCATTAACAGCATCACACCATAAATACTCTCTACACTCATCTAGGGTGTAAAATGAGGAAACAAGATATTATTTGTGTTAATGTGAGATAGTGGAAAGCTGAAGTTAAAATGTAGAACTAGAGGATAAGAAATAATTGAAGCAGAAGACAAATTACACAGACACACAAACACACACACAAACACACACGTTTTTACTTCTTCTTAATGGAGACACTCCTTGACATAATACGTTCCCTAACCCTAACCCTTCCCTTACACTGACCTTAACCAGCCAAACTAAATGCCTAAACCCTAACCCTAATTCTAACCCTTAAACCAAGTCTTAACCTGTCCTCACTTAACAAAAATGTCACGTACACACATACGCAGACACGCACATGCCCACGCACAAACACAGAAAATAATCTCACTTCCTCATTTTCTGGACTGATTAAATGACCCCTTTGTATATTTGTCATTGTGCATAGTTGACATGCTCGCACCAGACTCCGGATCAGACTCTGGACCCTCTCCACAACCGCACACAAACTAATCTGGGTTAAATTATAACACAAATCCAAAACAAGAAAGAAATTCCGAGCAGCAACTTTTGATTCTTTGAGCTTCACAGTGCACGCACACGAACACGCACAGACACACACACGCACACCTACAGACACAGACACTGACAGACACTTCTTTACCACATCCTTGACTTATAAAATAGATGAAACAAAAGCTGATGACTGCATGATTGAAAGAGAATTAAAGTTTATTTTCAAAGATGTAAATTCTAGGGCTTATCGATTAATTGACAAATATTGAATTACTTCAATTCTCTCTAATATTCTTGCTTGGCTGATGAGATGTGCGTCACTAAATCAGTCATTGGAGTTTAATGATGCTCATACGCCCCAAATGTACAGCCGTACCGACAATGGTTTCACCGAACAACTCATGCAAAGGTAAAACATATTATATATGTTTTCTTTAACGTACGTAAAGTAATAATAGATCAACTCACCTCAGGGCTGCTTCTCTCCCAGTGTGACGACTGCTCCCGCCGCTCTGCTCTGCTCTCGGAGTGACGACAGAAACAGTCTCGCTCAAGTGTGTGTGTGTGTGTTTGTGTGTCTAATGAGTGTGTGGGAAAGAGAGGAGAGAGAGAGAGAAAGAGAGAGAGAGAGAGAGAGAGAGAGAGAGAGAGGGAGCTCCTCTGACTCACACAGCTCTCTCTGTCTCTCTCTCTCTCTTTTTCTTTCACTCCCCGTGTGACTCCTATTGTTCTTCTCTTTCTCTTCCCTTGTAATTTGCTTTTGAAATTATTTTTAATAGCTCCTCCATTCTCTTATCGTGCTGTCGAACTTGCATGTGCCAGCGGCGGCGATAAAGTGGGTTCTACTCAGCAAACACTGGCCTGTGGAGACGGGGCCTGTATTACCTGCATAATCCAAGCAACCAGTTGCATTCAGGCTAATGGAATTACTGTCAAACACGTCTGCTGTGTAGTGAGGAGCGACGCGGGAGGGAATGGCTTTTCACGCAGGCATCTTTTATTTTTTTTTGTCTTTTAAGGTTTTTTCTTCTCATGCCTCCGCTCTGTTTACTCTTTAATAATTGAGTGTTTTTCCTGATGGCTGCCTGGATGGCTTTGGAGGTGAATCTATGAGAACTGGCACCAGCTTGATAGGAATGATGTCGGTGACCCCGATGGGTCAAAAAGAGTTATGAATCCATCTCTATTTCTGGTGCAGCCTTTTACTCAGCCTGTGTATCTATTTTCATGTGACCTGGCTGCCCCGCCCCGCATGTCTTCTCTTTCCTTTCCAACTTCAATCTATCGTCTGGCCTTAAGGCTAACATTCATAAGTCATTATCACTCCTCTTTTCATCCCTTTTGTTCGATTTCGCCTCCCTTTTCCTTATCGCTCTCATTCTGTCTCTGGCTCTGTCTCAGTTTCCAGAGCCCTCGTTCATATCTTAATCTTTCTTTGTCTCTCTTAGTCCTTTTCTCTCCCGACCGCCCCTATGCCCGCTGCCTCTTTTTATTCCCTCATCTGTATGTTGCTCCATCTTTTGCTCCATCTTACATCAGCTCTTTCTACACACCTTCTAGCTCCACCCTGATTTCTCCTTGTGAGTCACAGCAGCAATGCCCCGGTTTTGTTCCACGTCGTGATAACATATCTTTCTTTATCATTTCTTTGTTCTGTCCTCGTCTCCTGCTTCCTTCATCTGCCTGTCTTTCTCCCGCCCTCCCTCTCTAATGCTCATTAATTCTGTGTCTGAATGTCTGAGTGTCACATGCACACACTGAACTTGTTAACGTGTCGGGGCTCACCTCGCTTGTCACTATTAAACCCACAGTGTGTTGACACGCCTCCCCTCTTGTTGCCATAACAACAGAATGTCTTCTGATGTTCCTGAGTTGTAGGGGAATACCTGCCAACCCTGAGTCCTCTGTGTGGCCATAGTTGATGGCTTAGCTGCCTCTGGGCCCCTGTGTGAACAAGACAGTTGGCAGTGGTAGCTAACATGCCTTTGGCTATTGAATATAAATTGTTTATACGTGAAGTTTAATTGTAGCCAGTCTAGGTCAAGAGTGTGTTTTTACAATATTTATCATGTGTCGCTAAGAAAAGCTGAAGTCATTCCAGGAGAATAAATCAAAAATGTAAAAAATGATTTAGGACTCTACCCCCCTCTTTTGGATTTACAAAGTAATGACATCATCTCTAATGAAGTCAGTCATTTGTTACACGCAGGAAATCGGTCAATTCAAATTCAAACCGACAAGTCAAATGGAGAGAATGAACCCAGCGAAAGCAAATACTTTGTAAAACTGACCAATGGAGTTCTAAACCAAGAAATACATTTGTGTCAACAGAAAGAAAAATATAAGATAAATGTGTTTATCTTGATAAAAATGTCCATCACTCGACCAGAAATAGAGTTTCTTAGCTTGATCCAATCCAAGCAGGTTTTGGGCTGACCGACTATTTATAGACAAGAAAATATGTTCCACTTGATGTTATAAAAGTGTCGATAATTCAAGTCATGGAAGCAGTCAGTGATGTTTATAAAGCCCAGACTGATATAGATGCTTGTTGTGTTGATGATGTTCTCAGAATTAGAAGCTGAACAGATAGGAGTACCAGCCATATATAGAATTTGTGAAAAATTTGCTATTTCTGGATCAAATCGACGCCTCCTCATTTTCCCATTTTTCTCTTCCTGCTGCTTGAGCTTCTGGTGCGTTTCTGCCCATTGAAGCCGACACAGATTATGGGGGGGGCTCTCAAAAAGACGACAAATTGCTGTAAGCGGGATCGCAGCTGCAGCATCTTCATGGGTCTTCCAATCACACGAGTAGAAAGAGGAGATGTGTAATCATTTCAATATTTTTCCTGAGTGTAAAACAAAATGTACAAACACACACCTGCACACTTATAGAGTTAATGGACAGTTCTCACAGACACTTGAATGAGGTTCTGAGGTTTAACAACATTACGCTGTGTGGAATAAGCTACTAATCTCATAAAGATTTGAGAAGTGATCCCAAATGCAACTTGGTTTGGAGAATCTATTTCCCCATAAGTAGACTGATGAAAAAAAAACACATCTCTGTAGTAGTTTTAACAACATAAGTAACTTTACATACTTAAGATATCATCACTTTTTATCCCTTTATGTTGTTGCTGTGGAGGTTTTTCAGCTCACTTCTCAATCAGGTTAAGGCATCCATTCAGAGCAAGTGAGAGAAATGGAAACGGCACAGCACCACGCAGGCCTGCGGGCGGTGTGAGACTCCACCTTGTTGAACTCACCCACTTCCCCTTAATCGCTTGAAGGCAGGAAGAGAGGAGAGACAGAAGAGGAAGAGACACAAAGGGGATGGGCTTAGTGCTTTCATTTAAAGTTAGACCAAAGCAGAAGTGAGAAGTCTAGCAAAAAAAGTGATAGCAAAAGAATCGGAGGAGACTCCAAGAGAGAGAAAGGTAGGTGAGGGAGTGAGTGCAGCCATGGCTCCGTGGACGAGGACCACCACCGAGCGGTACGGTGTAGGTAAGTCATTATGCGCTCCGTGTGTGTGTGAGACCGTGCGTGTGAGTGCACATACATGCTATTATAGTGTCTGTTGAAGTGTGATGGTAAACTAAAAAAAGTGTAAGAAAAATGGATGCCCATCCCTTCCTGCCTGACAGGATGTGAGCAGGTGCTCTTGGCCTCACTGAACTGGAGGATGTACACATCAGATACACCCCCCACTCCTAAAAACGTTTTTAAATCCTAAAATGATATATTCACTACTCAAGTTTTTGTGCTATAAAACAATTTAGAGCTGCAGATAAAATCACAGAAGTACCGTCCTCCTACGCTGATGCAGATAAGAGTGACGCTCGGCTCCACTGCATGTTACTAAGAAGACAAATACTTAAACTTGAAGCTAAATGATTGAGATTTGTTTTACCATCTGCAACAAATGATCTACTGCAAAGTACAACCAATCAGTAGAGGCGTGTTCTGTTATGTGTGTTGAGTGTGGTCAAGTTACTTCCAGATATGCATTCTAACAAGAAGTCAGATGTTTAGACTTAGTTCACCGAGGCTCAGAGACCTGTGGCAGACGATGTTCTGATTTGTTAGGCAATAGATTGGACTTAAAGTTTCTATCGTGGAAAATGAGGGGAGGCAGTTGTACCACTTGTATCTTAATGAACATACTCAGAAGCAGCACGGTGCCATGTTTGGTTTATCTTCTGTATCGAAGCTGAACATCTTCCTGGTCTGTGTGAGACTCAAACACAGGAAGTGAGGGAACAAGAAGCGAAGCTTGAGGTTAAAGCTGAACGGCTGAAATCTGCAGAAAGAGCCGGTCGGAACGAACAGTTGAAACAGCACAATGTTGAGTGTGAATATTTATATCTGTGTGGATATACTTTATTCTTAATGTTTAGTTCACAAACTGTTAGATTGGGGTTATCTAAACCTGTGAGTGGTAGTGCACACAGACAGACAAAAATAGTTCGACAGCTTTTTTTTTGCAACACAGTGCACTTTGCAATATGCAGTTAACAATAGCTGCTGCAAACACCTGCAGCTCTAACACTCAGACAGTAAACCACGGGTCATAACTGACTATTGTTCACATTGCTGCTGAATGCTATTAAGAATAAATACAAGATGGGACTGTTCTTAAAGTCTACAACTTGAAACTGTGTATGAATTGATAAATGGTTAATAACCTGCAGCTAATTATTAATGTGCATTTGCAATATTTAACACAAGATAAGACTTTATTAATCCAGAAGGAAATTCACGTCAGTATTAAATCTAAAAACACAAGTGCAAATAAGTAAAGTTTTAAGTGTTTTTTAAATTGAATAAAAACATAAAGTGTATACAGAGTGAAGCAGAACCTGTGTCTAATATAAATAACAATATAAGTGAGAATAAAACAATACTAAATACTAAGATAAGTACAAATTTGATTAAATGTAGTTATTTTCAGTTTGCATGTTCATTTTCAAACAAATAATTCCTATATTGTACAAAGGAGAGAGGAGTTGTTACTTATAAAATGTCACCAGGACTTTTTGATTTCTTCCATTGAGAGAGAGTGTCTCCTCTGCTGCTGTAGCAGTGAGCGATCATCACCACAGTTCAAATGTTTGCTCTCACGCTGCAGCCCGACTCCGACTGTTGCCAAGGTTGCAAAAAACTGCCGAACTTCACCGGCAGATCTAATTTGCTTTGTGCCAACATTCGCATCGATCGGAGTTCCCGGCTCGGTTCACTTTCTCAGCTGTGCCCTTCATCAGACTCTGCACGCTTTCTGTTTTTAGTGAAGTGGAATTTTGTCGGGAGTGGAGAGAAGCAGCTTTCTCTGGAGGTGGGAGATGCCGTCCACATCCAGGAAGTCTGTGAAGGTGAAAAAACTTCAACTAACATCATGGGATTCTCCTGAATAATCTTTCTATTGTTATATCTTTTATACATACAGATACTTTTTGATATTTTGCATCATGTCACATGTCCTAAAACAAACTAGTAACCGAAAAACTAGAATAGACCTTGTATCTCTGAGAAGGCCCAACATTTGTGTTTGTGCATACGCTTGTGTGCTTGTGTGTCTGTGTGACAATGCTAAGATGTCATTGTGTCTTTCAGGCTGGTACAGGGGCTACTTGGCGAGGAACAAAACCCAGCGGGTAAGAGCTCTGGTCGTTTTTCAGATAGGTCACAGTTATCCCAGTTAACTCATGTCCTAACACACTTATTCCTCTCTAGGGTGTGTTCCCAGCCAGTTTTGTCCATCTTAAGCAGGTGGTCATTAAAAAACGAGGGTGAGTGGAATAAAAAAAATACATGAAAAAAACGCCTTTCTATGTTTGAAAAGGTTTTTTAATATTTTGATTTGTGTGTGTAGAAATGAGGAGGTGGTGATGTTTGCAGAGATGCCCTTGGTGAAGGAGGTGACCACCACACTGAGGGAATGGGGAAGCATATGGAAGCAGCTCTTTGTGGTAAAAAACAACAACAAATGGGCAAAACCGCTCTGTGTGTGTGTTCTTGTCTTGTGTGTGTGAGAGTGAGAGTGTAACACCATACATCTTCCTGGTCAGGTCAATAAGGAGACGCGTGTGAAGCAGGTCCCGAGACTGATGTGGGAACTAATGGAGTGGCGTTCCCAGCTCCTGTCCGGCACTCTGCCCACGGACGAGTTCAAGGAGCTCAAGCAGAAAGTCACCTCCAAGATCGATTACGGCAACAAGTACGTCTGCTCGAATACAAATTCACAGGTTTGCACATTTATACAACAACTGTTGAAGCCTTGACGCGCTCTGACTGCCCTCCCTCCCCTCACCCCTCTGTGCCTCCTCGTTGTCCACCTCTGAACCCCACCCTCTCCCCTCCGACCCCCAGGATCTTGGAGCTGGACCAGGTGGTTCGAGACGAGGACGGCAACATCCTGGACCCAGAGAAGGCGAGCGTCATCAGCCTCTTTCGGGCTCACGAGGAGGCCACGGCCAAGATCAATGAACGCATCAAAGAGGAGAAGGTACAGACAGATGCATGAGGCGGGGGGGGTATGGGTCTCCAGGAGAATAGAGAGGCTCGAGCTGGGGAATGTGATGGCAGATGTCGTCGTCATAATTAAATGTATTTAATATCTTTGCTGTGGTTTGTCCGCACTAGATTAGAATGTCTCTTAAGAAACAGTTCCCTCCTTTCCATGGGTCCTATCACTAAATGTAATTAAGAACGAGTGGAATCACTATCATGTCACATCATTCCGTTTTTTCTTTTTGATTAGCACTAGTAAAGTTCGATATAATGACCTCTTCATGGTTAATACATTTTTCTGGCGCAGATCATATAAGAATTCATTTCCTTGCCCACGCAGCTCATTTCACATTTCAACACTGACTGATTAATAAGAATAGAATCTACTCGTCATGATTTTCGTACTCCCATATATATATATTTCCTCTCTTAGAAATCCAATAAACTTGATGATGCAGCCCAGATTAAGGTTAATGTTACACCAGCTGACCAAATTTGTCGGGGATCCTAAAATGAACTTTCTCTTCTGGCATAACCTCCTGAAATGAATATCTCTCCCATCCCGCCCCCCCGCAGTCCAACGTCCAGACGGAGCACAGCGGGATCTCAGCACGGATCCAATCGTCCCCCTCCCACAGCCTCTACGTCTTTGTCAGGAACTTCGTGTGTCGCATCGGGGAGGACTCGGAGCTCTTCATGTCCCTCTATGACCCCAACAAACAGACCATCATCAGGTAGCTCTCCTCGCTCAGCCTCAGTTTCTGGCCTGATGCAGTGACATTTAAAAATGCTTTATTTTTGTGTTACAGTTCATAGTGATGCTGCTGTTTTTAGACGTGTGTTATTTTCAGGGTGTTCTTAAGAGTCTAAAGCCTCATATTCATTTGAAAGTTGAATTTGTCAGATTTTAACCCTTTTTTATACATTTGAGATCAATTTAGCAAAGAAGCTTTTTGAGTCATGGGATAGAAAACGAGCTCCCTTACTATGAGCAAGGTATTTCTTTTGCTAATGTGGATGCGACTGTGCTGATGAGTCTGAACTTCATCAGAGGTAGAAATTATAGAGTAAGCAAACTCTACGCCATAAAATAAAAACAAAGTGAAAAAGTAAAATATCACTCAGTAGAACACATATTTATTTCACTAGATTTTAAATCTTATTTGGATCCAGTCCAAATTTCACACACATAAATATAATTTTTTTCATCAAAATCCATGAGTTGATCTGAGAGACATCAAGGAAAATGTTGAACAATGCCCCATCTATAAAGAATTATACGAAATCAAAAAATAATTGAAAAATCCTGGCTCCACCACCTCATCTGGATCCACACCACCTTGCTGACCCATAGCACACGGATGAAAACATAACCTACTTGGGAAAGGTCATTCTTATATTATTTCTTTATATTACTCCGTCTGAAACAAATGAAAATAACTTTGTATTTAAGTTTTATGTCATCTCCATCCCTTTGTGCCTGGAAAATGCATACACATACGCACTGACACACACACATGCTCCGGCCCACAGACACACAGCCTCCTCTGTTCTTCTCTATTTCCCTGTGTCCATATCCCTCTCCCTCTGTTCTCGTCCTCTTTCTTTCGCTATTGTCGAACCCCGCTAAGTCAGAACAATGCTCCACCAGAAATAAGAATACACAAAACATAAATTATAGGGCAGCACATACTGACTGGCAGCGCTATGTGGAGTTTGACAGGGCTGATGCTAAGGCCTGTCACTCACTGTCTCTCTGGGTATATCAGTGACTCTGTCACAGCAGCTGGGAGTTTTAAGATAGACCCGGATCCATCACCTTATGCATCACTTTATTTTTTCAGTGTACATCCACCTTCCATTCCATCGTCTTGTGCTTTCTTGCCATTTGTCCTGTTTTCCGATGATCTTCCACACAAGAGCATATAGAGTAAAAAAAACTAAAAATGAACTGAAACACATCAGATCGGTGAATATTACCCATGATCCCTGGCTATCTTGAAACGGAACTCTGTTTAGAGAATTCTTGATATTCTGAAAGGAATGGAAGTGGCACCAAACTCTCTTTTCAAAGTCAACGAAACCATCAGACTCATTTTGAAGCTGCTATTTTAAAGGGAGAAAAATATGCATAGTGTCTCTTTAACACACAGGAGCTACCCAGTATAACCACAGCCATTTTCTGCAGTAACCAACCCATTACGTTTTCTGCTTTTTAGCCTGTTTTTGCTGCCAGTTGCCAAAAAACGTTATTCTACACCCCCTTTTTTCTTCCTGCAGATTGTAGGGTTTCATAACTATGTCAGTTTTGATTTGCCTCCCTCTCTGTACCCACACACGCTGATACATGCTCGTCAGAGATGAATGTCAGAAAAACTGCTATTGACAATAGCAGGGATGTATTTTCAGTACATGAATGTTAATTATCAGGCAGCAGCTCTGGGGATCATTACCAGATCCACGTCTGTCAGAGCATTAAGGGGAAAAAGAACACGTCACATCTGTGAAGCTCACACAGTTCGCTCAGTTGAGCTGCCAGGTGATTGTCCTCTAAAGATGAGCACAAGATGAGGAAGGTATAGAGTCCAGCTGTATCTGGACCTAACACTCACTCGCCAATGGTCACAGAATACAGTTTCTCTCTTGTTTTGAGTCGTCGTTTGTACGTGGAAATATTTACATTCCCCCCAAAAAACTTAATTCATTTTTGTTCTAGTAGGTCTGCAGGATTATAATAATACGAGTTGTGATCTATTAACTTTTGAACATTCTTTGTGCAGTGAGAACTACATGGTGCGCTGGAGCAGCGAAGGATTCCCCAAAGAGATCGACATGCTCAACAACCTGAAAGTTGTCTTTACAGTAAGTGACCACTGGAGTGCACTGTCACACTGTTTTCTTTTTAAGACGCACACACAGAACATCTGTATGCGTCCCCCCCTCGTCTTCCTCTCACCCTCTCCTCTCCTAAACGTTTGTCCCCAACTCCACTCGCCCACTTCCTTTTCCTTCTCTTGTTTTCTTTTCTCTCTCTCACTCTCTTTTCTCCTTCTCATTTGTATCTTTGTCTTCCAGGACCTGGGGAACAAGGATCTGAGCAAAGAGAAGATTTATCTGATCTGTCAGATAGTGCGAGTGGGCACCATGGACCTGAAAGAGAAGAAAAACATGAAGTGCACTCACGGTCTGAGGCGGGCGTTCGGGGTGGCAGGTACTTGAACTGGAGCCAATGGAATTAGCTTTTTGCTGAAAAGTGCATCTAACTTTCCAGTTTGAGCAGTAAAGTGATGCACAGTATTTATAATAGTTATCAGGCTTCACTCTGATAAGCCGCTGTGTATCTAATGATAGAGGAAAGGCTGATTCGTCTCACTGCATCACATTGTTTACATCAGTTTATCCACCAGTAGTGTCCTTTAGCGGCCTCTTTAGTCTCTTTTACTCTTGTTCCCCAAAGGTCAGAGTCAATTTTTTCGATTTATGAGCTGTTGCTGCTGCAGCTGCAGGTTTTGATCACATTGTTAAAGCAACACTGTCTAACTTACTGAGCATCAGAGCCCTCCGCAGCCACATGGGGCGATTAGTTCTACGGAGTTAATGGAGATAATGTAGAGAATCAAACCCTATCCATGTGTTGAGTGTGGCTCTGAACACCAGAAGAGCTGCAGTAACAAACTCCGGTCAGAACTCTTCATATCTTGTGAATATTGGAAACAATTGCTGATTCACTCGAGCTGCTTTCAGACAGGCACTGAAAGCCACAGGTACTCTTCCTCCAGAGGAGATGCATGTGTGAATGCAAAAGTCTGTGTGAGAGCCTCCGGATTATCTGTAGACTTTCTCCCCCTGGCCTGTCTGTAGCGGGTCAGGGGAATTTGTTGTGAGAACACAGCGGACGATCTGTGTGTTTTCAAAGAAACCATCAAACTCATATTTAAGCTGCTATTTTGAGGTAAAACAAGTTGCAGGTTATTGCTTTCACACCTGGGAGCTGCCCATCAAAACCACAGTGTTGTGAACAGGACTGTGACCGGCCTGCCCTTCAGGCTTCTCTTGCTTCAACTGTCTCAAAAACAGTTTATTCTAAACCCTCATGAAAACTCCCAGCCTGTCAGTGTTGACTGATCACAAGTTACCGTACAGACATTTCTATGGATTTTGTTTCATCACAGACATTTGTTTTATCTTCTCTGCAGTGATGGACATCAGCGACATCATCAAAGGGAAGGTTGAATGTGATGAAGAGAAGCAGTACTTCATCCCCTTCTTCCCGTACGTCCTAGTTTCCTTCCTCTGTTACTCTGTGACCTGCGGGGAAGTGTCATCATGAGCCCGATTTGGAGATTAAACGATTCCCTCTGCTCTTCAACTCTGTCTTGTGTGTATTTGTTTGGCTCCAGGGTTGTCGCCGAGAACGACTTTCTTCACACCCTGCTGAACAAAGTGACGGCATCACGAGGAGACAGCGGCGGCCAAGGTAGCGTACCACACTTACAGGCTGTGCTCTCCGTTTCCTTTTGCAATTGTGTGTGTGTGTGTGTGTGGGTGTGTGTGTGTGTGTGTGTGTGTGTGTGAGCCATGTGACCGCTCTGCCAATTTTAGTCGCCCTTTTCTGGATGAAGGTTCCCACTGGACTGTGCACGCTGCAGCCATTTGTGGTCAGATAAAATGGCCATTTCTCGCTACATCCTCGCCTCCTCTCTCTGCCTCATGTGTGAGAAGGAATCACATTATCCTGATGGATAGCCGGCGCCCTTGAACTCAGCGTTTTCATATTACTTACCCTTTATTTCTCCTTCTTCATCACCAGCCTCCAGTCCTTCTGCCCCCTTCCTCATGTTTATAGCCGACTTTGACAGCCCCTGTGGTTGACACCGGCCCGTTCCACATGAACTGAACCCAAACGCTGGACTGCACCGTCCTATCGCCTGGTTCTTTAACCCTCGCCTCGCTCCTGGAGGCCCGGGGCACAGCCTAGATATGAAAGGCTCACTCGGACGAGCCGATAGGGAGGGAGAACCCGAGGCCATCAGATGTCTGTTCCTAACATTACTCACCCTTAATCTCTCCTCCCTCTCACTTTGAGTGGCTTACACACAGTAACACACATTCACACTTTTCCCTGGAGGGATGTGTTTAAGCCTTGACAAATGTGGGTTTGTGACTTAGTGTGGATTTTACCAACTGTTTTCCTAAAATGGCTCTCTCCCCTTTTTTTGCTTTCAATTTCTGCCAATTTGAATAACAACATTTTGTTTACACTTTTTAAAATTGTTATGTACAGGTTAAGATAAACACAAAGTGGATCTCCCTGGAGTTTATGTGGGTCATGAAAACATGTGAAGTTTTTCAAATCAGTCTGAATTAAGTCTCTGAAATTCTTTGGTCTTTAATTTGTTTTTCAGTTGGATTTACTTACCTGCAGAGAGAAATGAAAACACACTTATGTATTACTCATTTGAAACAGCCTGAAGTGGCACTTCCACTCATGAATATTTAGTACTATAAAGTTGTGGGAAGTATTAAATAAGATAGGATAAGATAAAACTTTATGGATCCACACACACCAGGGGAATTGAGTTGTTACAGCAGCAGCCAGGTCAGAATTAGGGGAAACTGGATATGTTCTACATATATCCTGTGTTTACATGAGCTGGTTTGTGTGATCAGCTTTGGTCACTAATGGATTTAACATTATATTTAAAGCTGTTTACAGTAATTTAAACAAATCCTGAATAATTCATTAATGAAGAGTAACTCTTATTTAAATTTGTATAGAGGCCAGTCAGTATCAAGCTTTGTGAATATGGAAAAGATTCTTTCCTGAGAGTGAATATCTAGTAATGGAGTCCCACGATAATACTCAGCTATGTTTCACATGTTTAACCAATTTCATTTAAATCTGCAGATATGATCAAGTATGTAACTTTAAATTAGTTTTTAAAATAAAAAGTAGTTTGAAGTTATATATCTGGGTGGAGGGATTGCAATCTATCTTCAGTCTATCAGTTTTTGGGATCTTGAAATATAAAAAAAAATCAGACACATTTACTTTCCTGATTTCTGTGAGTGTGTGAATCTGGTGCAGCTTGTTTGGATTTAAGGCGACAGTTGGGCCTCAGCGAATGAACGGACCCTCTTCTTTCTCTAACTCCCCCCCCCCTGTCCAGGTCTGTGGGTCACCATGAAGGCTCTGGTCGGGGACATAGTTCAGACCCGGAAGGAGTACCCCCACCTGGTGGACCGCAGCACCATGGTGGCCCGCAAGCTGGGCTTCCCGGAGATCATCATGCCGGGAGACGTCCGCAACGACATCTACCTCACCCTGCAGGGCGGCGACTTCGACAAGTACAACAAGACGTCTCAGAAGAACGTGGAGGTCATCATGTTGGTCTGTGACGAGGAGGGCAAGGTCATTCAGGTGAGCTGCATGGAGGGATGAGGTCGGGGAGGGGCAGGGGGTGTTGGTGGGTTTGAACAGGACTGTAATTTGTGTGAACGGGGATTGGTTTGTGTGTGTACGTTGTGTTTGAGGGGTAGATTGCAGGTCTGAAAGTGTGTGTGTGTGTGTGTGTGTGTGTGTGTGTACCGTGTTTTCTGTGTTTCAAAGATTGAGGTGGTTTGGGCCAGTGAGCAAGCACAACACTGATCAAACAGTCACTCAGCCTCTGTAGTCAGGGGCACAGAGACGTGGCTTTATCCCAGAATGAAAAATCCATTTTAGGCATAAATCCACCCACGTACACACACAAATACACACACAGACACACACATTCAAACATAAACATAAAATCCCTCAGCTCAATATAAAACATATTTTTCTCTCCCCCCCTCTCTCGTAGAACTCCATCTGTCTGGGAGCCGGGGATAAGGCGGTCAGTGAGTACAAATCCGTCATCTACTACCAGATCAAACAGCCCCGCTGGATGGAGACTTTCAAGGTGTGTGCCGGTATCTGTTTAAGACACTTTTTCAAATTCCTAGAAGATGTCTAATGATTGTTGCATTTTAGATTCGTCATTGTTTGCCTTCGAAATATTTGGATTCAGTTGTTTTAAGCTGTATTATAACACAAGACGTCCTCCAGGTGGCAGTCCCTCTGGAAGAAATGCACAGAATTCATTTACGCTTCATGTTCAGACACCGCTCTTCACTGGAGTGTGAGTATCACCCCCCCCCCACCCCCCTTTGGGAAATTGACCCCCGGCGTCATTACGTACCCCTGACCTGGTCCTTCTTCCTGCCATTCCGCCCATTCTCCTCCCTCCCTCCCTCCCTCCCCCCTTCCTCTATTATTCCCCTGATGTGTTTCTCCCCCTGACCCGCTCCCCTCGGGTCCGTTCACACCTCCGTCTTCTTCCCTTTGCAGCCAAGGACAGGAGTGAGAAGAACTTTGCCATGGCCTTTGTGCGTCTGATGAAAGATGATGGGACGGTTCTGCAGGATGGAATGCATGACCTTGTCGTCTTCAAGGTCAGAAACAGAACTTTTGCATTAAGAAAAACAAAAAATAAATAAACTAAAAGTGTGTTCCGTGTCCTCTCCAAAGATAAAAGTGTACTCAAATAAGTGGTGAGTTAGACCATTAAATTGAAAACCAGATTTCTTTTAAAAGGTGGATGTGCAACTACTTAACTGTCACCCCAAATCTATACTCCCCTGACCCCCAAAAGATCAATGTGCAGAGCTTTCAGACTTATACAGATGAGATGGCCGATACAGTAAAAAATACACAGTGATTCTTTCATGATGAAGAAAGGTCAGAGCTCATTAACCAACAGGTTTTGGATGGAGCAGCCCAACTAGAACGAACCTGGAACATTGCTTTTTAAATGGTAAACTAAAAAAAGAGTGAAATGGATTGTAGGGTTTGCAGATCCCTGAATCATACTCGGTTGTTTGCATAAAGATAACAAAAGTTAATACCAGGGAAAGAATTTCTACACATCTGTTGCATCAACGCAGACCTGAAGATATAGTGAGTCCCCTGGATGGAAGATTATGGCCACCCAGACAGGCAGAGCGAACCCAAATAGATTTCCTGCCAAATGAGCCAGGGCCTAAGATTGAATCCCTTATTGATTAAATGCCAAACGCAATGAAGATTAATTATTCGTGATTCACTCACAGACCCTCGGTGCCCTCTCTCGGTTATCTCCCGTTATCCCTGCGTTCCTCCCCATCTCCGTGCCACTCATGGCTTCAATCTTGATGCCACAGCTTTTCCAACTAGTCGCTCTTTATTAAATAGTTTGGCATTAGAAGGGCGAGTCTTTGATTAATAATAATATCTTTATTTATTTGAGCACTTCTCAATACAAAGTTAAGTAGAGTTTTTAAAGAATGCATGAAAACAACAGGAAAATCACAGTCATCAAAGAATAAAATAAAACTAAAAATGTGACAGAAAGCCGTTAATGTAATAAAAACCTCAATAGGTAAAAATCCGGTACAATAAAAGTAAGTTTTTATGTTTTGATTTGAAAGAAGCTACTGAGTCAAACTGCTGTATTATTTTAAGCAGGGAGCTCCGTCAATCATGTCCGAAGGAGCTGCTGCTTCCACACAAACAGCTGCGTTGTTGTCTCGTCATTGTCGGTTTAAAAAGATGACACTGTCCCCGCAGGGTGACAGCAAGCGCATGGAAGATGTGAACTCCTACCTGTCGTTGCCCTCGACGCGCCACCAGCACGGCGACCTCCACAAGGGGTCGGGGCTGAACCGCAGCTCCAGCAACGTGTCCGGGAGCGGGGGGGGGCCTGTCGGTCAGCTCCAGAGACAGCTTCACCATCTCCACCCTGGTCTGCTCCACCAAACTCACCCAGAATGGTAGGTGTGTGCGTGCCGGGCAGGTGTAACACAATCATATGACACCTTTTGCGATGTTGAGTTGACCCTAATAGACGTGGCAGGGCAAAGCATTTAATTCCGAAACACACACACACACACACTCACACACACACACACACCTCTACACACAGATGTTAAGGAAAGTCGGGGCAGGAGTTATGAGGAGGAGCGTGTTTGAAATTAAATCTGACACGTCAAAACATTAATTAACATCTTCTTTCTATAATGTAATAAGGCCAAGCAAAGACAATGAATCATCAGTTAGCTGTGACATTGGTGGAGGACAAATGCAGTGATGAGCTGCAAGCTGGAAAACTCTCTGCTCCAGCATTTAGCTGCACCGTCACTCACAAAATTGGAGGTGAAATGCAGGATTGTGTTTTGTCCTTGTGGTAAGAGGAACTGCCCCACAGGAAGTACTGGCTTAAACAACTGTGGGAATTTTTATTCTTTCATTTAACAATTATTTTTATTCGGGTTAATACATTAATGTACGGAAGAGTACAGAAAATAAACAAAACATTTCAAGACACCAAGAAAACACATATCAAAATATTAAATAGAAAGAGCAGAATTTAAAGCCATAGGAATAAATACAGCACAGAAAACTAAATGTAAAGCAAATGAATCAACTAAAACCAGGTTAGATAAGGTGAGGTTAAAGAATTTAAGTGCCAAAGGAAACAATACGTGTAGTTCTAGATTTTGTTATTCCATGTTGCAGGTGCATGATGACAAAATCTGCATTTACCAAGCTCAGTTGAGGGTTAATTATGAGGGAGCACAGACGAGAGAGAGACTCAAATGCTGTGAAGAAAATAATAATATCTTTAACTTATTATTTTTCAACATTTGTAGCGAAAGAGATTATGCTTATAAAACCCTGGAGTGGATCCAGAAATATTTTAAATGTCAGTCAAGCATAACCAACCCCAAGCTGAGGCTGTTATGGAGAAACAGACTAAAGTGAGGAAGCCCTGAGGTGCTATCGCTTAGTCACGTCAAGAGCAGCTCGGCAAAACCTCACAGCCAAATCTGCTAATGACATTCATGTCCCGGTGCTTTTATTCACATGCTCTAACTCTAGGGGCCTCACCAGGGTGTCTTAGGACCTAAAAACACAAGTTCACTGAACAATGCAAGTGAAAGAATAAGATCAAATGAACCACAAGGTCAAACAAAGCAAAAATAAGCAAAACAAACTAATGACAAAGCGGCAGCAGCTGAACCTACAAAGATAAACAATGATCCCTGTGCTGCATTAAAATACAGTTTGATCTCTAGCCCCTCTGGAAAAGAGCTTAGACCCAAGGGCCAGTCGGGAGAGGGCAGGGTTCAGCTCTAGGTTAGAACGGAGGCAGTGAACTAAGCAGGGAGTTTAAAGGGCTGGCCTGTGGATGTAAAGTGAAGCATTAACTAAATACACTGTGTTTACCAAGCACTTCTCTTAACGACCACGCAAAGCACTTCACAATCACCCACTTACACACATTCACAGGGAGGTTCTGTGTGCAGCGCTTTTCATTCACACTCTGACAACACAGCCCTGAACAGTGTCCTGCCCAAAGACACTGGCATGCAGACTGGAGGAACTGGGAATTGAACCCACGACCCAGTCTATATGACCAAAGTACCACTTGTATCACTGAACACGACAGAGTCAAGACAAATTGCTATAAAAGGGTTGAAAAGGGAGATGAGGGCAGATATAAGTTAACGGTGAGTCAACAATATGCTAATAAGGTCAGTGTTGCACTGTGTGTGTGTGTGTGCCTGTTTGTGCGTGTGTGTGTGTTTTTTCAGGTATGATTTGTTTGCCTAATGAGGACAACTTAAGGTTGGATTAAGTTAAGGTTAGGTTTAAGTGGCAAGTCGTAACTGTGGTTAATGTCAGGATGTCTCCAGGAAATCAATGTAAGTCAATTTAATGTCCTCTGAAGGGGAAGTGTGTGTGTGCGTGTGTGTGTGTTACTGTCAGAAAATAGTATGCAGAGGATGGGAGGGGACAGTTTACATCCTCTGGTTTTATTAGTGGGGAGTGTCGTCATTTTGTCCTACACACTCTGGCAGGCAGCCACTCACTCACACACACACACACTGAAGAGCACATCCACATCCATAAATGCAAACACGCACATACACTCCGAACACCGAGGTGCATCACACACAGGTGCAGTGCAACAGCTGCTAGCTGAGCAAGCCAGTCCATCACCATAATGAACATTATCCTACATTATTAATCACCTGAACACCCCCACACACACGCACACACACACACACACACACACACACACACACACACACACAATGCTACCCATCAGATGCATGGTTTGGCTTACTAAGTCACAAATGATTGGACAGGGAAAGCAGCCAGCTTCGATTGGGCAGCTCTACAGAGACATGGAAATCTGGCCCGAGTCAAACTGTAGCAGAATTAATGACAGAAAACTCCCATGATCCCACGCTTGTCCATGACATCATCAAACCAGGGGTTGTGTTATTGTATCGATTGAGAGACCCCTGTTGGCCTAACTTAGATTTAATTAAATCTAACACTTTAATGAAGACCTAAAATGTCCATGATGTGATCAATGTGTCTATGCCTTGTTTGGAATAATCAAGTAATTGTTTAGGGCACAAAATCCTCCAAAAACTTTTCCAGAATTCATCGGATATATGGATGTGTGTACTGTCTGTTCGGGTTTAGACACACAAACGATAAAAAACTTTGTCTCTGACTGTGTCCCCTCCAGTCGGCCTGCTGGGGCTGCTCAAGTGGAGGACTCGACCTGAACTCCTCAGAGAAAACCTGGAGAACCTCAAAATCATCGATGGAGAGGAGGTGGTCAAGGTCGGTGTGCGTTCGAATACAAGTGTGTCTCCGGGTGTAGACGGGTGTGTGTGTGTTCTCACCGGACCTCTCCTTTGTCTCGGTTTTTATACGTGTGCGTAGTTTCTGCAAGACACCCTGGATGCCCTGTTCAACATCATGATGGAGCACTCTCAGACAGACGACTACGACATCCTTGTGTTTGATGCCTTGGTAAGTGTGTGTGTGTGTGTGTGTGTGTGTGTGTGTGTGTGTGTTCACCCCTGTTTGTCTTCCTTTATCAACAGATGCAGCCGATTGTTTGACAGGCTGTCTCTAGATGCATCTCGTCTTGACATCTCTGTGTCTACCTGTCCACCTGCTTCCAAATAAACACGTCTAACAGATGATTGTACACGAATTTCCATCGACCTTGTAAAAGTCTCCTGCTCCGGAAGCATGTAACCCTCCCTGTCTTTTCTGTGTGTCTCTCTTTTCCCTGACAGATATACATCATCGGTCTGATCGCCGACAGAAAGTTCCAGCACTTCAACACGGTGTTGGAGGCCTACATCAAGCAGCACTTCAGCGCCACGCTGGCCTACAAGTAGGTGACATCCTGGATCTGAAACCACTTCCCTATTTCTCTTCATTCAAATAATGCCATAAACAGCATATCTTCACTTAACACTGAGGAGAGGTTTGAAGTGTTTTAAGTGTTCTGACACATAAAGAAGCCCCCGAAAAGTAATTAACCCTGCACAAAAGCAAAATGCAACAAACGGAATAATGATCAGAGTCTAAAACAAGACTAAAAAATCAGTTTGATCTTCAAAGTAAATTAAAAAAAGCAAATGTTAATGTCTTGAGATAAAACAAAACAAACCAGAGCTCCTTTTTTGAATTTGCCACATGAGACATTAAACTCACTGAGCATGTCCAGTTATTTCATGTTTAAATCATTTACTGTGGGAGTTATCAAACGTCAAACAGACACTGTTAATAAAAATGCACCTAGACCCCATTTCTGGAAAGTGAAGCTCGGGTAGAAATGCCTGCATTCTCTCAAATAACCAGCAGAGGGTGACTCCACTGGTTGTAACCTGTTGTAACAAGGAAATAACCCAACTTCTCACTCGATTTTTAAACGTTTATAAATAACTTTTGAGTTTATGGTCTCAAGGGCTAGTTTCAAGTCTACCTCAGTGCAGCATTAAGGTCATTTAGAGTAAATTGGACCATAAAGCTCGGTATGCATTCGGGCATAGATACCATGTGGTTGACGGTTACTACCGGCCAGTGGGTTAGGGTCTTTAATACCATGGGCAGTATTAAACCGCATGTTAACAAACATATACAACCGTACCATTGGCTGTTTTAGGCCATTAGAGGTTTTCACGGTTTTCTTGTTTGCATTTTTAAGAAATGTTCCCATCTATTATAGATGGAACTCCCTGGATTGTACTCTCCATATTGCCTATCCAAAGAAAAATACACAATAGGAAAACAATCCATGCATAGCTCTGGTGTTTGTCCTAGTAATACTCAAACACATAATCCTTTCAGGTGTGCCAGACAAGTATTAAACCTACTGTTGTGATTTAAAAGTCATCTGCATATCGAATGTCAAGTAACTGATTACTGCGCTGTGTCCAGATGCCACTGGAGGTCAGCGTGTGTGTCGCATTTGCACCAGTCGAGTGAAAAGGATTAGAGTGTGTGTGTTTTTACTGTAACTCCCAGATAGCTGGAGCTTTAACCCGGGCTCCCGGTGGAATAACAGCTGAAGCACTCAGGCATGGCCCTCATACACTTCTGGCTTCTCCTCCCCTCTTTGTTAATTCACTTCACTTTAATTCAGTGGGCACTAGAGAAAACATTTGTTTGTGTTGCCAAAGCTTTAGTTAGGAAATTAAAAAACCTCTCTCCTGCATCTTTATTCCCCTCGCATCTTGTGTCTGCTCCTCCTCTGCACTTTTCTTTGCCCAATTATCCCCGCCACTCTCCTCCTCTCGTAACTGCTCTCTTCTCCTCCTGTCTACTCTTCACTCCATCTATTCATCTGTCTCCTCATCATCCTCGCTCCCTCCCCTCCCCTGCAGGGTCACTGCAGCTTAACGCCTGTCAGCACCGAGGCAGTTATGTAAAACTCAGACTCCCTCTCACTATATTTTAAACTCCCAATCTCTTGCTTTAAAAAGGAATAAATCCTTCTGTGTTTACCTTTCAAGCCATCTGCCAAAACAAAACAAAGTGCGACTGATAGGTAATGGTGTTGGTAATATTTTCAAGGTCGCCCTGATGGCAGTGAAACCAGATTAGAGTTTATTTTTCACTTATTGTTTAAGAGGATTTAAACCAGTTAGTGGGTTGCCATTTCATGAAAGTAGAGCCATCATAGATCCAGGTCTTAGGCGTCTGTAGGCCTGTAAGTCAGTGGTTTATGATCTGTGCTAACATTGCACGTCATTGAGGTAATAGAGTAGAAATGGTGATGGGTCATAAAGTCAGACCGTCACCCTCTGCCACCCTCACCTCTCTCCCCCAAGCTTTATCTGTGTGTAAAGACACACGTAAGATCTGAATGTGTCGGAGAATCACTTTGTATGCCTCAACTCCTGCAACTTCCAGTCGCCATGTTTGTGAACATGATATCTCAAGAATGACTTGAGATCATTTCTTCTGTCATATGGACTCAAAGATGAACTGATTCGATTTTTGGTGTAATAATGTCAAAGGGCAAGTGCCTCGTGGATATCTGAAGATCGCATTGAGGGATTTTTGGGACATATCTTTGGTATTGTTTACTTAGAAATACTTTATTTTGCATATAATTGGGTACAAACGTTCAGTTGGTCTCAAAGATGAACTGATTAGACTTTGGAGGTCAAAGGTCATGATGACCTCATGTTCTTGGGAACATGATATATCAGGAACACACAGATTTCATTACATTTGGCAAAAACACTTGGACAAATGGATAACCTGATAAAAACATGTTCATTTGAAGAGAATCCTTTAAAATTTTACAAATAATAATTTAGACAAAATTGATCAGTTGAATTGAGTAGATTACAGAGGTCAAAGGTCACAGTGACACCATAATAATGTATGTAATTTAAAAATGAATTGTTGGAGAAGGCATAGAACGGCAGGGTGGTAATTCTAGCTTTGCCATGAGTCTGAGGGCAAATACAAGTATCTGTAAGATGAGTGAAAGGTAGGCCTCACCTGTTGAGGTGTGAAATACTATTTTGTGGCTTTTCCACCCTTCTGCCCTGTCTTCCTCTCTGTCCCTCTTTCACTCACTCTGTTGCACTCTTTCTGCTCCATGGAAGTGACAAATAGAGTTGGTGATTAACTTCCCAAACCTGTGGAACGTCAAAGAAGGAATCACAATGCAATGTCTGAATGATTTTGATTGCCTCTTTCTTTAACTTTCTTATCACTCTTCTCTTTTTCCCTCACTTGTTTCCTTCCTATCACTCTCCCCTAGGAAGCTGATGTCGGTGCTGAAGAGATATCTGGACGTGTCCAGCCGAGGGGAACAGTGTGAGCCCATCCTCCGAACCCTCAAAGCCCTCGAGTACATCTTCAAGTTCATCGTCCGCTCACGCAAGCTCTACTCCCAGTGAGTGTAGACGCAACTTTTTGTGAACTGATCACTGTGATAATGACCTTTAATTGACTTCTGAACTCATATTGATGCAAATAAAGACACCACACACACACACACACACACACACACACACACACACACACACACACACACACACACACACACACACACACACACACACAGAGCCTAGTGACACTGCACCGGAGTAATCGTTTTTGACAGCTCTGTGAGAATAGACTGCTGATTGCAGCACTAACGCTGGTAATAAGTATTGATGATGAAGTGCATTGTCCAAATGAGAGCTAATGACGGGGCAGCTCTGCTGATCGGGGCCGCACACCACACACACAACGCTCCTCCAGGAGAGACTTCCGACACCCACTGTGCTGAGGCGCGAGCTGCTCTATATGATAAGTGTAAACATCATTTGTAGCTGCAGTGCAGAAGTGAATGCTGACGGGACAGGAACATGATCCACAATTGTGTTATGAGCCTTATCTGTGGGAAGCTTATGGTGTTTGCATTTCTGTATACAAGTGTGTGTTTATAAGACACCTGCGTGTTCTGACTTGATCGTTTCTGCCCTGAATGATAATAGCATGAGTAATGTATGAGCTGTTGGAAAGGGATTTGTGTGTGAATATTATGTGTGTACTAATGTTTTATACATATTTAGGACCTTTCCCAGCATAAAAACTGACCTTGTCAGGACCAGTAGCCCTCATGGGGACCGAAGCTCAGTCATATTGAAGCAAATCTTCATTTCTGAGCTCCTGGTGAATGGGTTAGTCGTGAACTGTGGTGAGGTTAAAGTTATATTTCAGCAGAATTGGTTATTGTGAAGGTTGAACTCAGCTCTGATTGTTATGAGGGACAATAATGTTTAGTTTAGACTGGCCAAAACGACTTGAATACAAAGTCAATACAAAGACTTGATTAGAATATTTGTGCAGACCTGTGGGTGTGTGGGTGTGTGTGTGTGGGTGTGTAATTCTAGTCTACTGGTCAATGAAGGTCCGTCCTTTTAATCTTCTAAAGGTCATGCTGTCTTTGTTTGTTGGAATTGGTGTATCTGTGTATTGATGTGTTGGGTTATTCATAGTGTGTGTGTGTGTGTGTGTGGATTTGTGGGGATGTATTGGTGTGGATTCACAAGAGGGCGAGTCTATTTGTGTGGGCGTGTGTATTTAAACATATTTGTCGGCATGTGTGAGTACAAACAAGTGCACAAATAATCTTGTAAGTGTATGACCTCTCTCTCTCTGTGTGTGTGTGTGTGTGTGGGTGGGTGTGTTTAAATCACAGTGTCGCTCCATTGCTCCTCCATTGGCTCCACCCCCCATCCCCATCCTCACCCTCCCACTCTTCTTCTCTCTTCCTGCGTCTGTCATCATCGAACCACTTGTAGCGGACGCCTCCAACTTCCTCTAAACTTGTCCCGTCACATTTCCCCCCCCCTGTGAGGCGTCGTCACTATAGCAGAGAATCAGGGATTCAAGTGGGCTGTAGTTGCATCTGCTAGACTCCATCATCATCACCATCAGGACTAGCAGTCATTAATAGTTAAATAGGCAGCATGGAAGATTTATTAGCTTGTCAAACTTGCTTCGGAGCGTAGGAGCGTGAAATGTTTACTTATGTAAATATGTAAGAGGCGCTGGAGCAGATTTTGCTCTTTCCTTCACCTTCTCTCTGTCCTTCACGCCCGGTAGCTTTCCTCACTTCCCTATAGATAAGTTCACAAGTTGTATCTGTTTCTCTTTACTTTCCCTCAAGCACCTGTTATGTTCCCTGTTTCTCCTCTTTCATTACCCTCAGCCTCTTTCTCTTTCTCTCCATCCCTCCACTCTTCTTAAAAATATGTCCTTCACACCTTTATTCCTCATCTCTTACTTTATTGCACCTTTTCGATGTTTGTTCACCCGATACTATGATTAGGATATTATCATGGGATCCCTTCCTTCCTCTTTCCTATGAGATGTGATGTTACGATCCCATAATCTTTTCTATTAATCACAATATCAAGGCTTTGCGATTTGTTATCTCAATATTAGAATTACATCTCACATCTTCTGCGATAATTTCTCATGGTGGGATATTATCTATCGGGTTTTAATAACACAAGTAATAATAATGAAATTAGATTAAAATAAATTAGAAAGACTACGGAGGCACATACTTGATTATCCTTCCATCAGATACAAAATTTGCACAAATCTATTATTTATAATGCTTATCCTTTGAAGGTGGCAGGGAACTGGAGCCACTCCCGGCTGATACTGGGAGAGGGGCGGGATGCACCATGGACAGGTCAACACGTATCACAGGGCCAACATACAGTCACATAATACAATTTACTAAATAAAAAAACCTCGAAGGCAAGAGGAGAACATGCTAACTTTGGCCCCAAACAGGATTATTGCTGTAACACTAACCACCGCCCCACTTTTTAAACACATCATGCACACTTTAACACAAACAATATTCTTTTTGGCCAACATTTAAAGGAGTAATGCATCTCAGTAATTGATGGTCACGGCACAACTTGTGTTTTTGTCCACGTGCCATGAGAAAAATATCCACATGTCATGTTTTGAACAAACCTGAGGGAAATATCACAGCTTATTTACATTTCTGCTGATTGTTGGCGGGGATCTGCCACTCTGATTCAGAAGGTGACATTTGTGACTGACTTGCTCAGGCAGGGATTTTGAAACTCATGCGGGACATGTTTACTGTTGCCTTGTTGTTATTTTTTCCCTCTCAACCCACGACGTTATACAGCTGAGCTTGTCCTCCCTCTGTGCTCTGCCTCCCACTCTCCTCTCCTTTCGTCTGACTTTTTTCCCTCAGTTACTTTCCCCCTCCCTCCCTCCCCTGCTGATCATCCTCTCTTCATCCCTCTTTCTCTCTCTTCTCCATCTGTCTCCAGTATTAGTTCACCAAGCTACTGTGACGGTTGTGCTTACGTGTGAGATGTAGAGAGTGTGTGTGTGTGTGTGTGTGTGTGTGTGTGTGTGTGTGTGTGTGTGTGTGTGTGTGTGTGTGTGTGTGTGTGTGTGTGTGGTGTGTGTGTGTGTGTGTGTGTGTGTGTGTGTGTGTGTGTGTGTGTGTGTGTGTGTGTGTGTGTGTGTGTGTGTGTGTGTGTGTGTGTGTGTGTGTGTGTGTGTGTGTGTGTGTGTGTGTGTGTGTGTGTGTGTGTGTGTGTGTGTGTTTGGGTGGGTGTTAAGATAAGTATCAGCTATGGTCATTTTAACAACTGCCCCTAAAATCAGCTTTTCCCCTTTTTGTGTGGACACAACTTTTGTCCCTAATTTGAGAAGCCGTCCCCAAATAATTGTCATTAGTCTAGAATCTGTCCCCAGCAACAGCCTATGACACGCACACACAAATACACACGCACACAAACACATATTAATGTGCAGACAGGGCTGGTGGATTAAGTAGGACAATGCGTCTGTAATCATAACTGTACTCTGCAAAGAGCCCGGTGATAATACCTCTGTGTGTTACCACCTAATCCCTCCTCCCACATGCTAAATGTGCCACATGCTAATCCTTCCCTCTAGCACTCCTAACTTCCATTGTAATTAACAACTGCACAGCTCCACTGGATCACGCAGAGATAGAGAGGGGACGGGGGAGGGGAAGGAGGTGGAGAGATTGATGAGAGATAAAGTTTGCCAGGGGTGAGGGAAGTTGGAATGAAGTGATGTCAGAGGGTTGAGTGGGTGATGGGAGTTTTTTTGTTTTAAGTTAGAGAAGGATTACTGTGATCAAAGCAGTTGTTGATTATTAAGTTTGAATTTGCATCTGTTTGCTGTGTCACTGTGAGTGGATAACATGCATTGGATTACAAGTGCATGCTGGGCAGTAATGTGCAATCAGTAATCACTAAGACAGTATGGACTTTGGTTGTTGGTCTTATAAATAAAATGTGATATTCCTTTATAGTTTTAAATGACTAGTGAATATAGCGCCTGAATGCTGAATGTATTTTGAACCGTATTGTGGAAAGCAGATGTGATGAACTGCAGCCAATTCTACTTCTATTCCCATTTCCATAAAAACACAAGGGTTAAGGGGTATTTTCACTTGTTACTACTCTGAGTTGGTGCAGTGCTGGCCCAGAGAAGATGGCTCGAAAAACATTGTCATCACCAACTGTGATGAAATACAAACTACTGCTGAGTAATACAGGCCCATATTCCAGCAGAGACGTTTTTTGAAAAAAGAAAATTTTTAAGCAGGGAAATAAAATCTGCGAAAGGAATAAAAATGGCAAGTTTGTTATGGACTCACAATAAAAGTACGATTCCAAGAAAAGAAGTGACAAATTATCACATTGTATCATTTTTAATCTTCTCAGAAACAATATATATCATATTAGTTTAAGCATGACAGGGATGACTCAACATGTACTTTGACACATAAATAGTCAACAAAAATGTTTTCTGGTCACAAGGCTTGGTTCCAGCTCTTTTTTTTTATATATAAAAGGTTATTCAGATTTTTCAATGGAGAGAATGAATGTGAAATTTACTTCTGGAGCCAGAGACACTCTAAAAGTTTGTTGTCACTTGTACGCTTTATATTGTGAATTTAAATTTGTCGTTAGAGTTGTTTAAATTGAAGTTAGAATTTAACCCTCAACTGATTCACGATGATGATCTATTGGGTTATCTACTCAGATACTAGAATAACCACTATCACTTTGGGTTTTCTCCCATATTTCAATTCCTTCCTTAATCCGTTCTGCCTTCGTCATCCCTCCCTCCCCAACGTCTCCATATAAGTTAATCATGTCACGTTAGGATTTCTGACATCCCTCCTTTTCTGATTTCCCTGTTGCATTTATATTCATCTCCTCCTGACCTCCTACAGGCTGTACGAGGGGAAAGAGCAGGAAGAGTTTGAGGATTCGCTGAGGAGGCTCTTTGAGTCCATCAACAGCCTGATGAAAACTGACTACACCACCACTCTGCTGAACAGGGTAATCACACACAGTCGCCCTGCACCTATATAGACTACACCACAGTCTACTCCTCTTTACGTTTTCTCCCCTTTATCTTCCTCCCTCCTCTTCTTCCTCCTCCTCATGCTCCCATGCCTCCAACCTGATCTCATTTCCGACTGCATTAGCATTCCGCAGTGTGATGTCTTCCTCTTGTTCTCCCTTCTCGCTACAAAGCAGACTTACAAACAGTGGGAGTCACTGAAAGTTAAGAAGACAGACAAGGAGCACTGTGAAAAATAAAATGGATCCTTTCACTCAGTTCAGACGAGGGCCCCCTTGTCACCTTCTATTAAACAACTGTGTGTGTGTATTTGTGTGTGTGTGTGTGTGTGTGTGTGCGTCATCAGGTTGCCGCTCTGAAGTACCTGCCAACAGTCCTGCATGATGTGGAGAAAGTGTTTGATCCCAAGCTCCTCAGGTAAGCCACAAAATGTGTCCTTGCAACTATAGAAAGACATGCGCACACACACACACACACACACACACACACACACACACACACACACACACACACACACACACACACACACACACAAACACACACACAAACACACACAAACACACACACACACACACACACACACACACACACACACACACACACACACACACACACACACACACACACACACACACACACACACATGACTGTCTTTCTATAGTGCAGTGTTTCTATGATGCATTCCCATATCCTGACCATCTAGACGTAACATTTCATACCTTAAAATGTCTGGTACATGGTCCGAGCAAGGGTTCATATCTTTGTTACATTGTTTACATTTGATACAGTTGGTTTTGGTTTCACATTGGACTTTAGGGAGCACAATAAAGATTCTTTAAATGAACATCCAGTCGCCATCATCTACATGGGCTGCTTCCTATTCACCTATGATTGACGTTGGGGTGTCCTCCATTCAGTGGGTCATGAATCATGTTATTACCACCAGCATCAGCTTCAGGTGCTGTACTCAACATTAGATCAAACATTCTAGGATCCCAGGGTCCAATGGCCGTTGTCTGATGGCGAGTTTAGGGCAACGGCCAAATGGGCCTCAGGTATAGACAACAGATAACCGGCCAAGATCCATTCTGTACACTGTTTACAGTCTGACAGGGCCACATGAGTCAGGTTTTTTTAGGCGTGCAACCAAAGCCTGCTCATATGTGATTGGTCAAACTAGAAAAGACAACCAGAAGACTTCTTGTTCCAAAATCTTGTCCCTCTCCTACAGATTCTGCACACTCACAGGCAGAATCTGTTTATAGAGGTAAAACATTATATGGTCAGAGGTGATATTGTGAGAGGTGAACACTGCACCCAGTCCTGCGAGCCAGGGCAACACTTTGTCCCACTGCAAATGAATAGAAACGTGGTTTAGTCTGATCCGGCCCTAGATCACTTTAGTTGGTCAGATAAGATTAGTTTCTGATGGACCGTAGTCTGAGGCACCTTTCACACCCGTCATTTTGGTTATGGACTTTACCCAGACCTTGACCTTTGAAGATGTAAGAACCGGTCACAGGGGTTCGGTAACCAAATTGGTTTTAAAACCTACAAGGACATGGAGAAACAGACACACACATTCACTCTGGCACCTTACCCTTGGTGTAATTGAGGGACACAGGCAGAGAGGATGTATGGCTGCTCAGCTTAACTTTTCCTCTTGGCTCGTGTTCAGTGACCCTCATACCTTTTGTCCTCCACTCCCTACATCCTGGCAGAGACACACACACGCACACGCACACGCACACGCACACGCACACACACACACACACACACTCTGCAGCTCCTCCATGTGCCCCTGCGTGAACCTTTCAATTGGCAATTGCTACAAAACCACCAAACAAAACCCATTTGAACGTCCTCTCTTAGCTACTCTGAATGGCTTGTTTAACCTCTCCGTGACCCAGAATCACACTTACACTATCCTGCTCAGATCAGAAAAGGTCCTCAGTTAGGGTTACTTGACCACTGGGTAGAGATTTTCATTTGTTATTTTTGTAAACTAGAAATAGCAGGAACTTTTATTTGCAATCCCACGACCAAACACGGATCCCATGTCTCGTCCTGACCTTGTTACTTTACAGAAAGAGGCAGTCTATTGACATTTTCTTGACTTGCCACATTCAGTTTTAAACACCATCATCCTCGTAACTTTCTCTTCTCACCTTTCTGTGACCTTTGTGGGCTTCTGTGTGTCCATGTGTGCTATGAGGATTATCCACATCTGCCGGTTCAGTTCCCCAAAGGGGGCTCAGTGTCAACGTGGTGTCACAAAGGCTCTACCTGTAACACCTGCTGCACGCACAAACACACATGCAAGGTAGAAAGGCGACAAGGGGCAGAGAGTTTAAAATCAGTGCGCATATTCTCACTCTCCCTCGTTTATTTTCTCCCCGATTCAAACACTCGCTCACCTTTGCTGTCGGCACGTAACATGCACAATTAATGGCCGAGTCATTTGAACTTTTAAAGTGAGGTCTCCACTGCATTTTTGATCAGAAAAGCCCTGGGCAGAGATTCTGAAAGAGCTATGGGTGTCACAAACACGGTGCAGGAGGTGGATTAGAAAGCTTTGTCTTATCTCCTCTTCTACCCTCACATTTCTACACCAAGTACACTCCCCCCCCTTGCAGTGTGGTCCACCGAGTGGTACGTGCACAGACACTAGTAGCCATGCATGAGTCCCCTGCGTGTCCACCGGGTGTAGCTTGACATTTTGGGTTTTAATTAGATTCAGCTCCGATGATTAGAGAGCCCGAATCGTCTGCAGCCGAGCACCTGCGACACAACCTGCTCTCGGGCCAGCTCACAAACCTCTAAAGTCACACACAAACATTGTCGTTGTTGTGTATTTGAGAAGAGGTGGGTGCATTTCGTTCTTTCATTAATAGTTCTACCGCAGCGTATAATTCATAATTGAAGGAGACAGAGACAAAGTAAAAGAAAATGGAGACAGATTTGTTTTCATCATGCTCTGATATTCAATCTCTCTAAGTGGCGTCTGCGCTTGGAACCAGTTTACTTATTCTAAAATTGGATCTTGGACAAGGAATGAGTCAAACCTGTTTCTTTATTGAAGCATCTTTAGGCTTTGGATAGTTTATTTAATGCATTATACATGGCACTCTGATGCAGCCACTGCTTTTAGTGGCTGTAGAGTCTATCAATTTAAGAGAGAGATGTTTAAAGCTGGACTTATTGGTTTGCAATGCCAATCTTTAATTATTTTACTGTGGGAACAATCGTCCATCCATCCATTATCTGAAGTTTACATCAGGCATGAGGTGGCGCAACACCCTGGAGAGGTCGCCAGCGTATCCCAGAATTGTAGTGTGCCCACGGGCAATTTAGATTTATCGATTAAGGTGCATGTCTTTGGGCTGTGGGTGGAAGCTGAAGAAACCAGAGACAACCCACGGCGATACTGGGAGAAGATGCTTGAACCCACAACCCTCTTGCCGAGTTTTTATTCATTCGACATACATTCAATAATCTGTAGAAAATGATTGACTCTGATATCCTTAATGCTCATTTTCAAACCTCACCTGTTGCTTTTCCCATGTAACCCATCCACTCTGATATAATCTATACCGATTATCCTTCTGAGGGTCCCGGGGGGAGCTGGAGCCATTCCCCTCTGACATTGGGGGAGGCATATCACCATCACTCTCACATTCTCATTACAATCAATGAAGAGTCTCCATTGAACTCCACCCAACTGTGCATGCCTTTTTATTGTGGGAGGAAGACTGAGTACCCTGAGAAAAACCATGCAAGCACGGGGTGAATGTGCAAAGTCCACACAGCAAGAACCAGGATTCAAACCAGGAACGTTCTTGTGCTAACCGATGCTCCACTGTGCCACAGCAATAATCAGAGCAGGAGATTTTCAGAACACACACAATCATCTGCATCAAAACTATTCACGGAATAATAAGGCTGCTCATTTCCCAACCCCACCTGTTGTTTCTCCCGTGTAATCGTCCCGCTGATTATTAATTCATGCCCCCCCCCTCTGCTTCCTCTCCCCAGTCAGCTGCTGCACGACTTCTATTCCTGCATCCCCCCCGAGAAACTGCAGAAGCAGAAGGTGGCCTCCATGACTGAAATCGTGAGCAGCCGACTCTTCCAGAAACAAGGTGTGCACATTCTCCTCTAATCACAGGCCTCAGCCCTGGACTCAAAGCAGCGGTGACGGCCAATGTGAACACTTAATCTCAGATGTGCACAGCATCAGACGGCCGCCCAGCCGCCCTGTGTGAAATCCTGCAGAGCATTAGCTGCATCTCACTTAAAGGTTGAGATCACATTAAAAGGTCTGTCGTACACTGAGTCATTTGAGCAGGGCGGACAGCTGCGTCTGTGACTACCCATGTATTATGCTCTAAAGGATTTGTCTAGGTACGGCACAGTGGATAAAAAGTGTGCTGCTGCTAATACAGCGAACATAATGTTCTGTTCCCTGTGGGGCGATCCAGTAAAGCACTCTGGTTAAAAGCATCGTCCGAATGGTTAAACGGCAAACTGGTGTTTATGCATTCATGCTTCTGATTTAGTTCACTGAGAGGTAGAAGCATCAAATCAAAATCAAATTTCGTAATACAGTTTAGAGCGTGACACAATAAAAAGTAGAATGAGAGAGAGAACCACGCTAAGCAGAACAGTCCCCTTCAATTCAATCAAGATGCAACAACAGCTGCACACACTCACAGTCCCCTACATATTCTAGATAAAGGGGATTGAATGAGACCTGAATTGTTCTGTTGCCAAATGAAATATAAAAATGTAAAAAACTAAACAAAACAAACCACCCTATCTCACAATGTCAAAGAAAGTGGGGGAAAAAAAAATCAGGAGTCCATTAATTTGGCCTGATTCAGTGCCAAAATTGAATTGTTTTTTTCTTGGCCCTTGTACCGTTCTTTACTTTGTCGCATGGAAAATATATTTCTGTGTTTTTTTCGTAATCTTGCTGGCAAACAAAACAACAAACTAGAATGAGACTCGGTGGAGAGCACATCCCTGCCAAGGCCACAGTCCCCTCATAAAACCCCATTTATGTTCACCAGATCCAGATTTTTATTTGGATCTGCTCCACACAGCACAAACTCCTATATATATATCTGTCCCATGAAAATGCTTTTTTCAAAATCTAAATCAAATAATTTACTGACAAATCTGAAAAAACGCTATAACGCTCAATATTGAATAAATATTAAAGAAACTGTGTATGTATCTCCAGATCCAAACCTGCACCAAGATATAATGAATTCCTTTTACACATACCCAAACTTTTTGCTTCAATCTTGCTAGCAACAAACAAACAAACAACCAACAAATTAACAGGGGTAAAAACCATAGACTGGATAACACAACCTTTATGGCTCGAGGGTTACGATTTTCTTCTTCAGCTAGACTTCAAACAAACAAAACAATCTGGTGGGTTATTTTCTACTGGGATAAAGGAAACCTGTATTGATATTTGATGTTGACGCTGGAACACACAATTACTGCGCTGCTTCCTTCTCCTCCTCTGACATTACAATCAGTTCATTCAGATACCTTCTTATTACAATCAGCACAAGTGTCTCCTGTTAATGTTTACCTCCGCTGGTGGTAAAGGTCACTTCCTGGAGAGGAGCAGCCTCGAGGCTCAAACATCATCGACCCAAACAGATATTACATCGGACTTCTGATGGTTTTTCTGTTATCCTCTCACTGATGACGTTCCCTCGGCGATAACATCTTATTGCAAACAGAAAATTACTAGATTCTTCTTCTCTCTGTTATTTGGGCTGAATATAGAGACAGATAAGTTTAGTCATACCTGTACCAACTGCCAGTGTTTGAGTCAGATAAGACAGAAGTGTTTTCAGGCTGCTGCAGCTTGACTGTCATGAATGTGTCACTTTTTTCCTTCCGTACCTTCTCTGCTTTTACATGATTTTCTCCGTAGATGTCCAGGGACACATCATTTAGTCTTTAGTGTGTCTTTAAAGTGCACCACACATCAGTGAGGACACTCGCCTCACCAGTCTGAGTTCACCCCCCCCCCTCCCCTCCCCTTCTGTTGAGACCTATTACTTCTGTCTAATTTGCTTGTAGTGGGCTGGTAAGTGTTGGTTTCCCCAGCAGAGGCGATGGATAGAGTGGGCTAATGTTGCACTACTCTATAATACAGAGAGGCTCATAATTGAGCTTCTGCAGCACAAACTGAGGACTTGGAAATAGACTGTCAGAGAACGTGAGCCTCTGCCATAGACACTGGAGATGCCCCAGTGTGTGCATGAATGCGTTCTCCCACACACCCTGCAAACACATTTGTCTGTATATGTTTCAGAGTGTGGCTTATGCTGCCGTATCTGGGGGTGAGTGTATTTGTGCATTTCAGTGTTTGTGCACTGGGGTATTCTTAAGAGGTGTGTGCAGAAGCTGTAGTGTTTTTTTCCTCGGTGTATAGCAGCAGGGTCTCTCTCATCAGTCACTCGCCTCCAACACAAGCCCGTACCCGGCCCAGGATACAGACCTTTGGTATTGATCCTGGCTCCAGTGATTGATTCCCCGGGGGCTGGGACGACAGGCTCGGCCCTCCGGCTGGCTGACAACACGCTCAGAGTTACACCGTCACCGGGGGAAAGCAGCGGGTGGAGGGAGGAGAGCAATGAAACTGAGAGAATAGAGACTGATGGGAACAACAGGTAGAAAAGGAGAGAGCAGGATATAGAGAGAAGATCCCTCAGTGTACGACAAACACTCTTTTTTTAATTGTCTTGTTGTGTCTCAGTGCTTTTTGTTTTATCATTCATCTGCTTTGGCTTGATACACCTGTGTACTTTTGTGCTTTCCATGTGTGATGTGCCTTTGTCCATGTGTCCCATATGTCATAAAGTATATATTTATTAATTATTCATGCTAAGAGTCTATTCATGTACCTCTGTGTTTTATAGGGGTGTGTGTATTCAACCTGGGGACCTGCAAATAAAAATAATGCATGGCTCATTCTGGCACATGTTGGATTTACTCACGGGTGCATTGTCCCCTTTTCAATAAATAATTATAAACAATGTTGTGAGGCAAAGCATTGAATATTACAGATTACTACTTTTGTTTAAGAAGGATGGGTAAATGGATTGGAAAGATGGAAAACTGATAATGGGATAGATGGATGGAAATCTAAAGAGGAAAGAAGAGGTAGATGGGGCGGTGCTGAATGAATGAAAACCGCTTGGAGGGGAAGTGGAAAATAATGACACTGTGTGGTAGAAAGGGAGGAATGGGCCTTGCTTTGCCATCAAACAGTCCAGCAGTGATTAAAGTTTAAGGCCTGCTCACTCTAAATCTGTCAGCAAACCTGCATAATGTTTACCGGCGACATTTAGCCCCTCCTTCTCCTCTCATTCACCCACCGTCCGCCGGGAGAGGAGGACTTATTTATTTATTTCTGCTTATTTATTTCTTCATCTATACACCGGTCCATTCCATCTCCCTCTCGACCGCAGCAAATGAGGGCTGACAGTCAGATTAATTGAGACACATTTTAGCATTGGGATGCTAATCAAGGTGCTGGTATATGCTTGGGTGCCGTTCGTCTAGGAGCCTGAGATTTGCAGCGTAGTGGAATTACGTATTTATAACGGGTAATGGCCTCCGGTGTCCGATCACTGCACTGCGATACACATTTAATAACCCTGGCTGTCTGTCTGAGCATCTCCAGGGACAAATGTCAAGCCCCTGACAGTGAAGCAGAGGTTAGCTGATGGAAGGGAAGAGTGTGTGTATGTGTGTCAGTGTGTGTGTGTCTGTGTGTGTGTGTGTGTGTGTGTATGTGTGACATTTTAAGACAGTAGATGCCTTGCTAGCTCATGTTTGACAGAAAGTGAGATTGAACGATTTTACAGGTCGCTGGTTTTGTTTTTACTGTAATAAAAGAAAAAAAATGTAATTTGGCCTCAATTTGATGATTATAAAGTTGTTTAAGCAAAACTAGATCATTAACCTACACTATTATTATGTAGATACTTTGTATTTTACCTTTAATGGTTTGTATTTATTTCCTCCCTATGAGTGAATGTGTTTGCTCCACATATGTTTCCTAAAATACTATAACCAGAAGTCTTTTCTGGGCTGTTGATATTTTATGGTCACATTATTTAAATAGCAAAGCCGATCACGTTCATCTAATGCTCATGGGACTGTCGGTCTTAAAATTTGTTACGGTCAGACGCCTTTGTCGCATTTTCTTTCTTGAGGATGGGAAAGTGATTGAGTGATTGATTTTAAGAACGACCTGGTCTGAGGTCAGTGTTTCACTGCTATCTGGATGGCACATTATTGAGATATCAATATACACTTACCTCGGCAGGTAATTGCATTCACACTTCTTGTTAACACAGGGACTTGCAGCAGTAATGATGAAAACAACTGTCTATTTGACTAATTGGGACATGTAGGTATAAACAGACCGCTTAACACTGAGGCGTTATGCACTATGACTGTTTAATTTATGTGGGTTTGCTCCTCTCTCAGAAGAACCTGGTAATATTTTTGTGAAAATCAGCAAACAACAGGAAACAAGAAGTATTTAAAGATTTCAGTCCTGTCTTCAATTAAGCGCCAGAATCCAGAGGACAGCAAAACAAACTATTTTGATTTCTAATAAATAATAGGAACTTTTGACTTTTTTCCAGTTTTTTGTGCTCAGCCGTGATCTGATTTTGCACGGCCTCAGATCTTTTACAAATCCTCGACATGTCTCTTCTTCCAGGTGAATTGACTTTAGAATACTCCCGTTGGTTTAAAAGCACTGAACGGTTTAGGGCCAAAAAACAAATCTCTGATCTGCTGCTGAGTTCTGAACCATCCAGACGCCTCAGGTCTGCTCTCTGTCCCCAGAGTCAAAATTAAACATGGAGAGGCAGCATTCAGTTTTTAAGCTCCAGATATCTGGAACCAGCATCCAGAGAACAGTTGGTCCGCTGCAACTCTCGTTTTTTTTAAACTTTCAACTTTGGCAAAACTTTACTTTTTGCCACGGCCTTTTATCAGATGTAATAATTATACATTTCTTACCTGATTTCAAACTGATCAAAACATGCAAAAGGGGCTGTTATTTTGTGTTGTACATATACTTACTTATAAAGAAAGTGCTAAACTCACTGACTAACAATGCATTTCCTGCGACTCCTTCACAATAAAAGACAACAGGTGAATGTTTTTAATGTAAAGCTGCACCAGTAGGAAATGTGTGGTTTGCATTGACTATAACTTAATACAGCATTCGTTTAATGGGAATGTAGTCAAAGGCACACAGTTACTATTGAAGAAACTGAATATATACAGACTTAGCAGTACTTTTATTTTTGCAATATAGTATAGCCATATAGTCAAACACTACTGTTACCTCATTGGGTGAAAGAATCAACATTGATGAGAGTTTGCATCTTTAACTACTGTAATGTATGTAAGGTTGTAACATAATTGCATATACAGTTGTTCTATTAAGGCAATAGATGCTATGCTTGTATTGAGGTCTTGTCCCATTGTATGTAGTAATAACAAAACGTTTGTTTGTGTGTGTCCATCCAAAACTGTGATTTCTGTTTGTCTATGTATTTGTTTTTCCTCGTTACTGGTTACAACCATGGGCAGTGTTTGAAGGGATTTATTTTGTTCTTCCCTCACTCAAAAACACCCCTGATTTATTCAGCATACGCTCCCCGGATTAGGGTCCTTGGCAAGAAACACACTGCGTACACACACACACACACACAAACACATACAACGCATCTGCATAAGCTGGCGCACATGCACAGATACACATGTGCATCCTGTCACGTGGGTTAATCTGGTTTGGAGACCAAATTAAATTTACCAGGCGCATTATGGCTTAATTTAGGCAAATTATAATACCATCAGGCAATCACTGTGACAGATTGAGAGCATCCACGCTGGCAGAACGAGAGGTCGGGGGGGCAAAGAGCAGAGGGACAGCGGGATGAGTCTGTCATTTTGTTTGCCCACTCATTTCCCAAAGCTGGTCAAAGTCCCTGATTCAATCCACTAACCCTCTTCTCCATTGGACCGCCATCTCCCCCGGTCCATCTGTACAGCTGGAGAAAAGGCTGCTGTCACGTCACTCATCTTGTAGTTCACAATAAACAGATTAAAAGAAACCCCAAGTGTTTCAGTGTACCGGTAATTCTCTTGTAAGATTAACTGTTACGTCAAGGTATGTCTCGGCGTAGGAATAACCCTGCCTGTGCCATCTATAATGTAATTCTTCTTTTAAATTTATCACAGTAATCCATATAAACATCAGAAATCTCATTACTTAAATTGCTGGCGTTTTACTGCATCACTTTATACAGTATAATTGACCTTGTTCACACCCGTGCCTATATATCCTCCTGCTGTGATTACTTAACAGACGCATGTCGACGCTCGATCATTATGAATGAGTGATGTACTGTACTGTTATTATCATCAGGATTTAATCAGCGCAGAGTGATCCTGGTTGTACGCACACTCTCCACCAATCAGCATTAGCGGCGGGTCACTTTAAGCCCCAGTTAGAGTGACTGTGGTTTTCTACATCTGGCATTCGAGAGAGCTTTAAAAGACAAAGATATAGACTATCAATCAAGATGTAACGCCTTTAGTTGGGTGTTGATATCTTTAACGACATTAGAGCAGTGTCTTTGGAAAATGGGCCTGTTAAGATTGGGCTGTGATAATGCTGGTTGCAGCCGCGGCCAGTCAAAACCAGTCCGGGGAACCCTGAAGCCATGACCACCGCTGCTCCACATAGAGCTGCTCGGTGAAGCTCGACCCAGCAACCCACGAACAGGAGAGGTTGTTGCTGTTGTCATGAATGTGCTGTTGTCATGATTGACAATGTCACTTAGGTTGATGAGGCCCAGCCTGTTACTTCAAAATGTATTAATATTAAACATATCGCGTGTCCAAATTCACTCCAAAGTCAGCACTGCGCACTTCCTTGGGCGATTGGATGGACGATTCTCGAGACGTGTGCCTGGCCTTGTGTGATTGATGTGCGGGGGGGGTTACCCTGAGAGTAATTGAGTGTTTGCATTCACCACAAGTGAGAAGCATTTACTGATGGTTGTAGGCAAAGCAGCTGGTGATGCCGGGATAATGTCAAAGCAGACAGTTTTACAGCAGCTCGGTGTTTCGTGAGAGTACACATCTGCAGTTTGGTGATCCAGTAAGTGTCCATGTTCCCATTTTATAGACGCTTTAAGAGACAGACACATGAATCGTAAAATAATCAATATAAAATGCAATAGTCATACAGCTGCCATGTATCCTCCGTCAGTCTGAAGGTGCCTCTCCGCTCCTCACCTCTCACTCTGACACATTATTCTGTGATGACTTGCATTACATGAGCTATCGTTACATCACATCAGGGTTCATGTCACGCCGTACTGTTAACGCAGTGAGATCATGCTCAAGAACACCCAGTGCTCGCTTTACCTGTCAGAATTAGGAATTGAAATTGGGTCAGAAGCCGTGTGTGTGTGTGTGTGTGTGTGTGTCGGATATATGCTTCTCTGCTGTCAAACACCGCACCGTTTGACAGCAGAGAAGCCATCTGCCATAAATGATTTTTGAGTGTTGTTGTAGAGGCTGACTCAAAATAGCTGTGCTGACTGTAGAGCTGTGAGTTGATGGTACCAGAAGGTTAATGAGAGAGAGATAGGAGGGGGGGGGTAGTTGTTGTCATTCAGTCTCTAGAGGGATTTAGTTTGGGAGGTTGAGGATGAAACAGTGGGAGGAAACAGGGATGGATGAGTTGAATAGAGGAAAGTGTTTTGTCATTTTGGGAAATGCCTCTGCCTCACTCTCTCCCACCATCTCTTTTACAGTCTGATCCACGCTTGGGTCTCATGGGGAAATTAATGCCGACAAGGACGAGGACACAATGGTCATTGTATTTGTATGAGTGTACTCGCCCGTTTGTTTGGTTCTGATGCTTTAAAGTTCACTCGACAAAACTGCTTGGTGCTGTCAACAGAGGCCTTTCCGCTGCACAGCTCTGTGGCCCGACTCTCAGGTTCCAGCAAAATAACATCTCTTAACGATCCCCTGTGGGACTCCAGGTCATTACACAGCAGCTGAGATGGCTGTCATTGTAGATAATATGACAAGCTACTGCAGCAGTAAGAGAAGATTTGGAATAATATTCTAATGTGATATGAATGCGGATTTACAGATTATATAATTTGAACAATACGAAACGATTTTTAAAAGCTAAGATTAGATTTGTGTAAACTTCACCAGAGCTACATGTTTTACTGTCCTGTTAGAGGACAGTGGGAATAAGTCTGACCATCAGTCAAATCAGTGGGCTGCTTCACCTCAAGGGATTCATGTAGCATTGATCTGCCTCGGTTAAATGGATCAAAACACCGTATCTGCAAACGTCACCAGCAGACTTATTGGTCAAACTATTCAATAGTTGTGTGGAAGAGTGAGCAGCCAGGAGGTGTTAATCAATGGGTGACTCATAAAGACGAGCAGAAAGATAAATACACACCATTTGAAGCATGGGGTATAATAAGTAATTCTGCATCTAAAAAACAAAAGGGATTATCTGAGTAATAGTATCTTTGTATCCTTGAAGCAACATTCCCAGATCTGCCTGGACAAATGAGCAAATATTAACATATACTTGCTGTTATTCCAGTTCTCTTCCGGATTGTCATGGACTGGTTTTCAATGCCTCCCTGATTTTTGCAGGATGTGGCTCCGTTGGGTTATCAGGCAGTGACCTCCATTGCGCTCTAGAGCAGTTTGCAGCGGATTGTGATGCAGTGAGGAGGAGAGTCAGCTCCTCCATTGGGAGGCCATGGTTCTCTGATGGAAAACGGTGGATTAAACTCTTCGGGTCCGTTGGGTTGATGCCCTGAGTGAAGGAGTTTAAACTCTGGTTCTTGTTCTCGTGGAGGATGCAGCACGAGACGAACTGGCAAGTCGGTGTGGCGTCAGCAGTAATGCAGGCGTTGTACTGGAATGGTGTGGTGAGGAAGGAGCTGAGCAGCAAGGTTTACCAATCAATCTACGTTCCAACCCTCACTTATGGTCACACGCTCTGAAAGTACAAGATCGCAAATACAATAAAGTGGCCGAAATGAGTTTATCCACGTCGGGTGGTTGGGCTCATCTTAAGAGGGTGAGTTCACAGATCAGGAGGGAGCTCGAAAGGGGAAAGTTGAGGTGGTTGAGGAATCTACTCCGGATACTTCCGGGCGCCATCGTGCAGAGGTTTCCCGGGCATGCCCAAATGGGAGGAGACCCCCTGGTAGACCCATATTTTGCTGGTTGGATTACGTATCCCATCTGAGTCAGGGACGCTCAAGAAGCAGCAGAAAGCGTGGCTGAGGAGAGGGATGCCTGGGATACCCTAGCGCTCCGGCTAGCTCCACTACCTGAGCCAGAGAAGAGTAAGACGATGGATTGATGGATGGATAGTTGTTATACATTCATATACAGAAGCTGTTAGTTTCTTGCTAAAGTAAGTTTTGGCCCGTTTGTTTGTGCCTCTGTGTGTATGGTGGGAGGAAAAAGCCCCATGTACTGCGATTGTGTTGACTTTGGTTTTGCTGACAGTATTTGTTCTGTACCGGGTCTTATCAGCATCCCAGGAAAACTCGGTGTGGAGAAGTGTACTTTCAAAGATCATTGCCACTGTATATCACCATCAGTCAGCAGGGCACTATCATCTGTAACTTATCGGCCTGTAGTTTCCGGAGACCACTCATCCGCACAGGAGAGACAATTTTATGCGGTTCTATGAAAAAATAATATTATCCCACTAAACCATTTCCAGACAGCTTTCTTGCTTTTACAAATCATGCGTGTCAAATTTGTTTTATCACCGCACAAGATTAAACCAGCGATTAATAAAAAAAAGGAGGGAGCAAGACAAGTGCAGAGAGTCGGGCACGATCAATGTACAAAGAGTAAATGCAGGGATTTCAAATTTTTGCAAATGGTGTTTTAAGATGGACCAAGGGAGAAAAGGGGAAGAGGTAGGGAGGAAAATAAATGAAAGATGGCTTGAGAGTGGATGAGAGGATGGCATCCAAAGTGACACGGAGGAATGAGAAACCTGCTGAGAGAGACATTTAGTCATCACAGAGCAGGGAGACAGTTGGCTCGGTTCCAGACCCCGTCTCAACTTCCAGATTTACTCCTCTCCGCGCCTCCAATCCTCCTCATTATCATCTGTTCTATCACTCCATCTTCCCCAAAGCAAAGGATGGCAACCGTCGAGAGGGAAGGGAGGGAGGGCTTGAAGAGAGAAAAGAGGGAGACGTCCTCGGATTTATATGAGTCTTAGAAATTTAGGCCGCATCTCATTATCATCTGCTATAGTTTATTGTGCCTTGCTGTCAAATGAAAAAATATGAACAGGGAGAAGGGTTGAGCTCGCTGCTGAGCCATCAAAGCTGCTCTCCATGGTGGCCTGCCAGCGCTGCCGGCTGTCTGCTCTTGGTAACCCAAACACATAGTCACACACACACACACACACACGCACAGAGAGATTCCAGCTCTAACACATCAAACAGCGGCGAAACACCAAGTTGGAAACAAAAAGGACAAGTCTCACTTGGGGACATGGACGCACATCGGTATTACGAGTGTGAGATTAGGTCCAGGATGAAAAGACAGTTGGTGAATATACATGAGTCCTCGAAGCTCTCTTGGTTTGTTGTGGGTTTTAACTACATGTCGTCACCTGTGTGTGTCTTTGTCTGCAAACGGTGGAGGCTAGATGAAAAAAAAACTGCATCTTGATGTTTGCCCCAAGACCTTGATTTCCATTTGTCTGTAAGTACGTGTTGGCAAAGCTTTCTTCCACAGCATGGCTGAATCGATTTACTGCGCTGTTGCACCTCGGGCTGTTACAAACCAAATGCAACCAAGTCGCTCACGAGAGTTGAACCTAAAAACACAAGAGTATAAAGGAACGTTCATGTTCATCTCTTTGAGTTTGCTGGTCCTTCTGTGCCGAGTTGCGTCTTTTCCAACGGCATGAAAATGTTACGTTGAATTCTTTCATAGATCACATCAAACTTTAAAGACACTTAGGACAACTTACAATTGTTGGTTGGTTATTGATACTTCCTTTAACATTTTTTGTTATGTAAGGACAATAGATGTGAATCAAGATGGATGGTGTGGAAGTACAAGTACAGAGTCAGCAAATAGGAAATCGGCGCCGCTCTTTCCCTCACAGTATTTGCTCCTGCAATATCTGTTTTAAATAGTCTGAGGGGAAATGCAGCCGGCATCCATCATGTTTAATTGCACCTCTGACTTGATCTACTGTGAGGAAGCATCATTTGTTTTTAGAAGGGGGAAAAAAAGCTTCCCATTTGGGTGCAGGGATAGTTCTTTTTCCGCTCTTGTACAAGCAGCCACAGCGCCGTGCCCTAGAGCAGGAAGTCCTTGAAATGGGAGGGATTTCAAATGTCCTCTTGAGGAACGACCTACAACTGCAGCACGCCATTGTAGCTGGTGTTCGTTACAAGACTGACAGCCCCCAGGACAATGCTGCAGTTCAAAGCCGTCTCTGAGAAGCCTACCACTCAGGCTGCAGCGGTGGATATTTACATTCTTGACTTTGTTCGAGGCCAAACGAGAGAAATACCTTGTAAAGTTAAAGGCGCTGCTCCACATCAGGGACCCGACACGATCAGGTAGTCTTGACGGAGCATTACCAAGGCAGCGTGTGCTTCATCACTATTGATGCTCATATCCAGGAGGCTCCAGAGGCGATTTGAAGGAGGGGCGATTCTAACCGAGATCAAGACAGACAATATCCACCCGGACAGATCTGTGAAAGTCGAGGGACTCCAGAGAGGAGCAGGCTATTAAGATGCTTTTGGTCTCCTACATGTGTTCTGAATCTTAAGCTGAGAAGAAGCTGCTGACTGAACTGACGGGTGTTTTAACCTGCATATGCAGTAAATTCTCCCAGAAGAGCACAGCATATGTCATTTCCATTAAAAGCAATGAAAAAATATTCTTCCAGTGTCAGCAGGTAGTTCATAGAGAGGTCAACCAGAGGCAAGCAGATTGTCAGCAAGGACAAGCAGCTCAGTACATACAAAGTCGGAAGTTTCACTTTCTGTTATAACCTTAAGTCTCAATTCCACCTCAGCGATTCTTCTTGATTTCTAAATAATTGTAAATGCCCTTAAAATGATCAAACATTAAATTATTAATAATATTAACCATAGAATAAAAGATGGATCCGTCAATCAATGTCGCACGACAGTAACAATTCAATTAAAGGCTTAATTGAATGTTAAGTTTCATTAAATTCAACATAAACAATACTAAAGTACACATTGTTTATACATCAGTTGAATGTTATTGGCCAACATGAGCCTTTCTTGGACATATTCGTATCAGCGTTTATGCCTGTAGATATGCAAACTTGTACTTTGCCAAATAAACCACATCTTGGCCGATATATTGGTATTGAATATCTATCCTCCCTAACATCTGTATCAACATCAGCCCCAAAAAATCTATATTGTTCAGGAGAATAAAAATACCTCCATGGTGACTGCAAGTAACAAAAGACTCTTATGTTACAATGGGGAAGGATAAATGCAAGTCAAGCCTTCTTCTTTAATAAAAGTGATTGAAACCTGCTGTACTGTGGTTATTTTTCCATTCCGGCTTCCTCCTGACACAGTAAAAACCAAAAGCACACAGTATATTACACAGCAACATCCCCATTCAACCCAACCCATCTCCTCTCTAATTCACTTCCTCTCCCCCTGAACATGTTGCATCCCTGCAGTATCAGCTGGGTTTGTTTCTTAAATCAATAGAAATAAAGAAGCAGGTGGCTTTGGGGTCATTTCACCAGGGGAATGGAGCGCTCCACAGTTTTAATGGTACATCCAGCTCCCAGAAGGCAGATGGATTAATTCTTCAGCTTGTGCGCACAAAAATACAGCTATAAAGCAGAGTGTTTCCTCTGTGTGAAAGGACCAAAGATGATGAGTTTCTGCAGTGATGGATTAAACGGGTTTAGCTGGGCTTCCACTAAAACAAAGTATTTAAAACACCACTCTCCAAAGGCCACACACCTGCAGGCTTCTTTCAACATGTTTAATTTGTTTCAATTGCATGGTGCTGGGGTACAACTTTTGTTTATTCATCCGATCATTCCCAGCATTTGCTCATCCTCCCGTACATGTCCAGGCTCTTCCTCCATCTCCGTCTCCTCCCTCTCCTTCTCTGAGTCACTGAGGGCGTCCGGTGACTCATCTGATTCCTCTGCATGTTAGTGTGATGGAGTGACTGTTGTGACGAGGGTCCACTCAGCAGGCGAGGAGGCTTGGATCAGTTAATAATGGAGCTAACGAGCATCCGTCCAAATGAGCTTTTAATGGGCTCTGTCTACCTGCGGCTACAAGAGAGGGATGGGGCGAGGGAGGTTTGTGTGTCTTTGGGGGGGGGCAAGTGAAAGAAAATGACAATGATAAGTTTTCGTAATATATATTTTTAAACCAGTTTGTATTGATTGTTTTAGCTTGACCCTGGGTGTAATCCATAATCCAAATCCAAACGCTGAACAGAAATCATTTGAATTGCTGTTGAGATACAGTTACCTATAAATATAATGTTATCAGCTTTAATTATTTAACATCATAATGTGAAAAGGCTGCAGAAGTCTGAGCACCACGGATAATAATCAGAGAATGGTGGCCTCCTCAAAAATCAATGATTTGAATTGTCTCTCGCAGTGTGATGCATTATTAAATCATCAAATGAGAAAATGTTACATGGTTTTCAAAGCCGAGTTATCAACACCTTCCCAATTAAGTCGAAGGTTGAGAAAGTTTTATCAAACATATGATGGTTTTAGCCCTGTTTTCATGTTCAGCCGTTTATATTTATAGAAACTGTTTTGATATTATGTAAACGCTGAGGACAAAGACTCGTTTTTTTCGTAAGTCTTGTGTGCTGCACTTAGAATAATGATGTGGGACAATAAATAAAGACATTCATCAATTTGAAGGTTCATGTTGTGCTTTGGAAAAAAGAAATCAAAGCCGAACACTAAGGGCTCAGTCATTTGAATAAACTGCTGAGTCATGTCTGGCCTCTATCCCATCATTTTATTTAGATTTTTAGTTCAGTAAGGTAATTGTTCAAACACTGGTTGATACATCGGTTATATTCATGTTTCAGAGCAGGATCTCCCTCAGTATTCCATAAAATGATATCAGAGTCATTATAACCAATAATGAGCACATTGTTTCATCAGACCCATTTTAGGACGACACCGTTCCAACCTGAACTGTATGACTAAGAAGGAAATAACTTTTGACAAGATAAATGACACTGAAGCTGAACAGAATGTGAAGAAAAAGATATTCACTCATGAAATTTATTAGACTGGTTGGATTTCAGGAAATTGGGATCTGCTTAATGAAAACCGCTCAAATGGCACATCCTTTACTCTCTCCTGCCTTTTCTCCACTTTTCCCTGCAGTACATCTGCTGCTATTCTCCTTTAGTGATTTCCTATGAATGACTTTGAACAACCCCCAGAGAAGAGCTGGGAACCATTAACACCCATAAAGGATTTGGAGAATAGTTAAGCACCGATGCTCGAGACAAACTGAAACTTTTGAACCATTGTACTTCGTCTGGTTCCAGCGGTTTGGAGTGGTAACAAAGTGCTCATTCACAAATTATCCTTCTGAAGGAGGTTTCAACTTTGCTCTCCCACAAAACCTGCCTGCTTAACATTGTCTCAGTCAAAATGAAGTCCCACGAAAGCTGCTTGTTGGACACAAACTCCACCGAAGAGCTTTAATCGTGTTCATTTATGCATTTGTCCTTGTAATTCATCCAGTTTAGCTGCTGTTTCCCGCTGTAATGAGGCTTAAGATTGGCCTTTTCATTACTGTGAGTGTGTCCCTGCAAACTTGTCCATTCCCCTTCGAAAAAGCACAATGTTCCACTTTCCTTTTCTTGACAGTCACCTTCACCCTGACTGACCTGAAAGGCATATTGCCAGAAAGGACCAGCGCAAGACATGTTAGTCTGTGGCGACCTGATAGACGAATGCCCCAGATAGATCCCCAGTCTGACTCCTCTCTCTCCCTGTCTCTCATATATCACTATCTGATAAAGGCAAAAGGTCAAGAGATTGTCCCCGAGCCTATCAGACAAGGGGCTGGCCACCCCCATTTGAAGGTTTTCTTTAAAAGAAGTAAATAAAAGACCACTTCATCAAACAATCTCTACACTTTGTTTGATGAAGACAGTTTTGCCATTCACCCATATGCATTCCTACAGTGCATCTTTATGCAGCACTGTATCATACAGTGGAGAGGCGGTGGTCTAGTGGCAGAAACTTGGACTATGGGCAGAGAAGGTCTCTGGTTCGTCTCTGGTTCGATTCCACGGAAAGACAACAAAAAGATGAACCTGGATTGATCTGCCCAAAAATCCAAGAGTCTCTCTAGACCCTGTCTAGTGCCCCTGAGCAAGGCACCTTACTCCTCCAACATCTGCTCCCCGAGCGCTGTACATAGTTGCTCACTGCTCTGTGTGTCCCGCACACAGATGGGTCAAAAGCAGAGATTACATTTCCCTACCTGCATGAGTGTGCGTTTGCATGTCTGTGCATGTGTGTGGGATAAATAAAATGCATCTGCATCTACTTAATTTAATTTAATACACTGACAACACAGCCAACAGGGGCAATTTGTGGTTTAGTACCTAGTTCAATGGGGGAGCCAGGGATTGAACCGTTAACCTTCTGGTCAGTGGTCAACCCATCCTACCCCACCACCGCCGCTATTACTGTGTCTTCTTATCCAATCTGTCATCTCTGACCATGTGTGATTCTGCTCCTTCAGAGTGCCGTGATGTGCTGTTACCCATGATGCTGCGGGAGTTGAGCGGGGCACTGGCCAGCATGGCTGACGGGCCTCATGACGAGAGGAGGAACAGCTTGGAGCTGCTTAACAACATCCTGGAGGTCCTCAGCCGGGACAATGTGGTGAGACACGCAAAAATACATCTGTCTGTTGACGTCTATTTATCATTCAGCTGCACTCAGAGAAGACAGCTGCAATGATTTATCAGAAAATATTGAGAGTTGAGATTGCTTAGGCCACACACTTACATTGTTGCAGTAGGTGTTTAATCACACGTTGTTCCTGTCATTGCGAATATAGCACAGCCAGCCCCTAATCACATCTTGTACCTGAGGCAGGAAACCAACTTGTTCTTTCTGTCCCTCTCCATGTCACCTCATTTCCCCTCTCGTTCTTCATTTCCTTTTCCTTCCAGTTCTTCTCTTCTGTGTAGTTTTCCAATGTTTTGCCATGTCCAACATTCATTCTATGCCTGACATATGACATTTATCTTTTTATAACGGCAGATACAGTTTCCCACAGACACAATCAAATGTCAAGTAGGAAACAAAATAGTCATGTTTGTCTTAACTCAAGGCCAAACCCACGTGATTCACGCTGATGCAAGAAGCAGCAGCAACACCAGTTTTAAGTTTGCCTCGACACAATTTGTATAACAATTTGATACAACCAGGATAATAATGAACACAATGTGCTTCCTCGGCCACCCAAACTTTAAAGAAATTAACACTTTGACATCTGTCAACGTGATAAGAAACGACAGAAACCATCTTTGAGTAAAATGGATTTCAACACGCACTTTGACTTTTCAGTTTGGCCCATAACCCGTCCACTAATATAGAGGAGGTAGGATTTATGACCGAACCTGCAGACAGCCACTTTGGCTTCACTGGAGAAGTGTCACGTCGTCCATCTCTATATCGGGTCTATAATGTGTACCAGTGAACAGAAACAGGTGAGTGGCTCAACTGTCAAGCCTCGTTTGCTCTGAAACAACACATCATCCCTCTAACATCGTTATCGGGAGAATACAAGAGTCAAGTATAAGAAGACATTTCCTGTATCTTTTCAGAATCATAGAAATCAATTTGAAATACCCCGGAGCTCCGTACTAGAAAATCTGATCTAGCCTCCTTAAGAATGTAGTGCCTGGCCCTAAGCTATTTACTTTTCAGGCTCACAGCCGTGCAACGAAGCAGGCCTTGACCAATTAGAAAGAAATTGTTTTTGGTTTCAAACGTGTCGCCGCATGTTAGTCTGCTGGAAAAACACCTTGGTAGGCTCTCAAACTAAACATCCTTAATACTCGCACACGCACACAACAGATACATCAGCGGTATCCAGCCGAGGGCTTGTTAATTGCTCCTGCAAGCTGTTGACAGCCTGCTGAGTCTTTGAAGTGAAGGTATTGCTCCTTTTCTCGAGCTCTATTTATTTGGATAGCAGTAATGAATATGAGCCAGGAGAAATAGAGAGTGAGAGAAGTAATAATAAGATTAGTTTGGTCAGTTGAGATATCAAATCAAGTTTTGGAAGTCTGTTCATAAAGATATGATACATACAACGATGTGTGGACGACAAAACCAGTTATACACAGCCTCTTACAGGTTTTCCATCAAAGCTACATGAGACTAATGTCGAGTGTTGGACGACAAGTTCGAAGTAATCACATGGCGTCATAGATAACGTTGTATCGGCTACTGATGGGTTCCAGGTAGCAAGTCCAAATCTGACAACTTACTATCATTTCACTGCCTCACAATTGACTAGCAACTACAGATTGTGAAAATCTGGATTGAAACATTGGGCCATGTCAAGATACCGCTACTGTACTGGTTACAGCGGATGTTAGTACAGCCTGAACTTGAATATTACACAGAAACAGTGTTCTTGAGATTGTTACTGATTCAACAAGTACATTTAAAAGGTTGGGTGAACAGACGGCAAAACAGTTAAAGTCGATTGGCTAGCTAAACTACATCCTGTTAATACATTTTTGAAAGATTCCTCCTCCCTAGTGGCAGCCTGTTAAAGTGCAGCCCCTCGCTCACTTTGAGCCTATTTCCCTCTGACTTCATCTTTTTGAAAATATTTTGTATTCTTCTTTCACGTGTTTGGTTTGTTGGCTAGTAAGTAACTAAATGCTACCGTTGGCTGTTAGCTAATAGTAGCTTTTGTAGGGAAAATGTTCTTGTTTTGCCTTAAAACACAGTTAGATTCTCATATTTTTAAGATACTTTGTCTTTTCAGTTACCAATCAATTGGAAAGAAGTTAATTTTTAGCAATTAATCAGATTCCCTGTTTTTAAACGACTTTATCCATTTGAAAACAGCTTTTCAGTTTAATTTCCAACCCGAGCGTGATGAAAATTGCGACCATAATAGTCTGGAGAATGGTCTTTAGATAAAAACATTTTACTGTTTGGTTCTTATAACAAAGTGTTAGAGACACTGTCAGGCTGAGGACTGGCTCTCTAATCTAATTCTTAATCGAAATGTGCTCACGCAAATTCAATCAAAGAAAAAAATAATAATAAAAACACAGCACTTATCAAAAGCCCCTCCAACACATTGTGGTTTTATCAGGACAAAAAAGCAAAATATGTAAGAGAATAGTTTTTAAAACTTTTCAGAGTGAAAAATGCTGGGAGCAGATAAGTCGAGACAAATGAGATCTGCTCGTGGCCGTTCAAGGACAACGATAAAAACAGTGAATCGGGACTGAGAGTTAACCGTTAAACAAAATCCCTTTACCTTATTGTTTATATCATAAACAATGCAGACAGGGAGATTTTTGATGGACGAGAGACAGGGAACAGGTGCTCGGAGACAGAAGTAACAGAAGTAGAGGAGATGGTGGCAGGAGATGTTTTCAGCTTCTTCGCTTTGTTTTCCACCCGTCTTTCTTTTCTTCTCTGGGTGGGACCTGATTAAGCTGTCAGTCCACAGATGTCTCCAAATTACAGGGATTCTCATAGACAAACAGAGATGCAGGAGAAGACAAGACAACAGACAGATGCCCATGTCGGAAGGAGAGTTTGTGATGAGTAACTTGAGATGAGTTGATAAAGGGAGGACGCTAACAGAGACATGCTTCAACAGAGATTTCTTTCTTTTATCTTTCCTCTACCCAAACACATTGCTTACTGTTTTTTGTTTTTTTTTGTGTATCATGATGCTAATATAAATAATAAACCAGTTATAGTTATGATCAACTGAAGTATATAACTGCTGAGTTATGTGTTTCTGGTCTGCAGGAGAGAGACACAGAGCGAGAGCATCTCTGACACACTCTTTCCAACAGACTGAAATTCCTACAGTGAGCCAGAAAGACTTTGGCTTATTTAAATCAACAGCTGTGCCTTAACCTAATTAGCTGAGCATGAACGTTTAGGTGTGTGTGTGTGTGTGTGTGTCTTACTGAACTTGTTGGACACACACACACTTCCACAGTTGTGTCCTGTGGCTGTGAGTGCATTTATAGTGGTTTAATCATGCATAACTGATTCCCTTCTCATCGGGCCCCTTCAAATCATCTCGCATCAGGACGACACTCTCACAAACACACAGGCAGCCAAACAACCACACCGTTACACATACACACAGACACACATACACACTGTCGCACTGAGCATGATGGGTTTAAACTTTGAACTTGAGACCTTTTTACCTACTTGTTGTATTTTTAGACCTTCGCGCTTCTTTTCAATGTTTGCTGATCAGCTCCTAGAAGGACATACAAACCTACAACGTACACACATGTAAAATAGGGTCAGATTATGCTAAAAAGGATTCACACCAAAAAGCACAAACACACACACACACACAAACACACACACACAGACACACACACACACACACACACACACACACAGACACAATATGCCCAGCGGCACTAATGCTTACGTGTGTTTGGATGTAACAGATTCTTTAATCTGAGTCAGCTTCAGTAGTAGATCTTCTTTGTAGCAGTCTACTGATTGTGTGTGGGTGTGTGTGAACATTTAATAGAGAAAGGCCATTGTCTCATTTTGAATGTGTAATTTTTCAGGCCCCATTCCTCTTAAATTGCAGCCTTCACATGTCATCAAGAGTAATAAGCACAATATCTCAATTGTGTTTTCCATTCAAAGTGAATTTCATGTATTTATATAAACAATTGAATGTTTCGTCGATTAACTTGAGGCTCAATTCTTCTCTGTTTGCTCCAGTACATTTAATATCTGGTAATAATATTGATGAAAATAATAATGATGATGAAAATTCAAATAATAATAATTCTAAAAACTGCACTTCAGTAAAGTAATAGCATTTCAGATTACAACATATTTAGAGCACCAATCGGGATGTCCACCACGAGAATATTAATGTTAGGTAAATACAGTTTTAAAGACTCCTATTTCTATGGCTCAACCATTGTCCACTATTTGCAGTGGACAGTGTTTTCATTTGTCTTAAATGGACTAAACAACCAGAATGCATTTGGTCTTAGTTAAGCTGCCAATAACCACTCGGCCATGCAGTTGGCAAACAGTTATTTTAACATTTTATCTAAGAAACAGACGGGTCTGAGAACTAAGACAATGCGTGGGCGGATGCAGAAAGAGAAACATGAAACGATAAGAATATGAAAACAGCTCAGCACAAAAAGTGTCTGCACTGAAGTTGATTAACTGAGTAGAAAAAAAATTCAAAAGTGGAGTGGACTTTAAATTTGAGATTCAGAGAACTTTATTCTCTTCCATTTTTCATGTGATCAGCCATCCATCCATTCAGAACCTGAGTGAGTTTTAGTTAGATGAGAAAACAAAGGAAACCTGATGAGTCTGCAAAGTCTAGAAGAGAAAGTGTGGACATATTCCCAGACCGACATGCCTGAGTGGACGCTGCCTCAGTAGGACAGTGGCTGTTCTGCATCTGTGTGTTTTCTTTTAAGTTGAATACTTGAGGAAATCTAACAATCTTTATCTGTTTTTCTAACCTCCCGTCCTCCTCTGTCATCCCTCTCCATCTTTCTCTGTCTGTCCTCAGGGGGAAACGTTTCAGCACATCCAGGACATTGTGGTGTCTCTGCTGAGGATCATTAACCAGACGGTCATCACAATGGGTCGTGAGCACGCCCTGATCGTGAGTACATGCAGCTCTGCACCACATACGTTGTGCTTGACTCTCTACGGGTCAACAGATGGGTCAAACTTTGCACAAGCAAGTCACCTCTCCATCCACGCGGTTTCATTCTGAACAACAAAGTGCGTTGACAACAGTACATTTTGCTTAAAATACACACTTTTATTGAACATACAAGAGGAAGATCAGGAAGAGGGGGACAACGGGGGATCTCACAAACTGCTTTGGGACAGCTTATAAAAATGCAGGGGCATTGGATATTGATTGGTTAAATACTCACTTTGGTGTAATCCAGGATTCTAATTGGTGGCTACTTGTAATCAAAAAGCAGCTGAAGTGGGCCCTTGTGAGATTAGTGGTCAGGATCCAAACTGCTGTGAAGGAAGCATTGGTGTGTGTGTGTGTGCGTGTGTGGGTGTGTGTGCAAAATAATGCAGCAGGTGTGTTTGGAACAGGGATAAAGTCTTTTTACATTAACTTTGTTTAGATATCTGATAACATTCAATAATTGTGTTTTCATTTCCTAAAGTAATTGTTTATTGATGAATTCATTAATTAAATGATAACATTTAATGGGATAATATAACTTTGCCTGATATAGTTTTTTTGTACATATAAGATCTGCAGTGTTTGTTCTATCTTTCAATGTTTTGCTCTGTTGCATTTTGATGGACCTTTTTGTAGCAGCTGCCTGGATTAATACAGAACAGGTATAAAGCTGTGCAAATTACCAAAAGTATATTCATTGTGATAAAGTGACTGTTTTCTATTGGGAATAAGAAAAAGATTGGTCATGTTAAATGAGATGTTCGCCGATGATGCCACACAATTTGTGCAGCGATGACTAAGGACAATCTTCATCTATAACATGGAAACAGGCCAATCTGATAGCTGGTCAACCTCTGGGGGTTTAGGTGTCTGAGTGTGAGTTTAGTGTATGTGAGGATGCCTGCAAATGTGTGCGTCCGTGCACGTATTGCACGTCTGTGTGGAAATCCTTGAAACAAGATTGAGATTACAGCGACACACACTTCCATTTCCGATGGTAATAAAGGACAGAATCAATCAATCTGTCGGTCAACGCTGACAGAATTTGAAATGAACTGAGGCAGCCGGTCAGTCTTAGATCAGCTGCCCATCATAATGTCTCTTAATGTATTCTTAATGGTGCTCTCTAAACCCTGATATCCATCCAGCGGGCCGTCTGTTTCCAGAGAGCTCAGCAGGCTTTCCTGCTCATATCCTCTCTGCGCTTCATTTGTTGCTACATTCAGGTTTGAGGCGGTGAAGCCATTTGAAGACACGGTACTCCACATTGTTCACATTCTCCTCCTTATTGCTGTAGTTTAGCCAAAATAATTGTTAGGACTCAGGTCCCAGCTGCAGGCGTGAATCCGTCTTGGCGTGAATCCGTTCATACATCTCTCCACAGCAAGTCGGCCAAGTTACAATCAGTCATCCAGAGTGCCAACCCCTGTTCTCTTCATTACACAACTCACATTGGGAAAACAGTATCCTCACCTTCAGTCAAATGTTAATCACAAATTAGCCGTGATAGTCTAGCTCCCGCTGAGGGAAGATCATGATGATCACTCCAGCCCGCTCAGACAGAGGTGAGAGGAAAGTTCAGCAGCTCCTTCGGCTCTTGTTTCCTTCTTTAGAGCCTTAACTCTTTCTCTCACGTGATCCCCAGTATGTTTTGTCAAAGATGACGATGGACTGCTGTGGAAAAAAAGTGCCATTTACATCTCCTAAAATGTCCACGAGAAACATTGTTTCCCCCTGAAACATAATCCACACCTTTATGCACCTGCCTCCCAGAAAGGTTATTGTTAGTGTTCAACGCTCAAAGCCACCAGAAGCACTTCTTGCGCAGCTTCTTGACACGAGCCTTGGTGCCGGCGCGGATGGAAGGGGCTGGCGTGGTTGCAGGTTTGGTCAGAGCAGGTGCGGGCCCATCGTACTCTCCCTCCAGGGCCTCCATAACTCCCTGGAAGCGTCCCTCCTGCTGTCGGAAATCATGCTCCACGCTGCGGGGGGGGGGAGCAGAAGAGAGAGAAGTTGATAGGGGAGGAGAAAAGGGACGAGGGAGGCAGCCGGCGCTTGATTTAGAAGACGGGGGTAGCGGCAAATCAGGTGAAATTTATTCTTAGGCCAATAGCTCGTCTTTTACATTAAGAGATTGAGAGAGAGAGAGAGAGAGAGAGAGAGAGAGAGAGAGAGAGAGAGAGAGAGAGAGAGAGATAGAGAGAGAGGAGCAGAAGGAAGCAAGGACATGTGAAAACTTGATAGACATCAGAGAGAGAGGGACTGAGCTCAAGATGAGCATTAAAGTGTACTCACACATTACTCTTTAAAAAGAGGTTTTACTTAAATTGAATGCAGTTTTACATCATATGTTAAAATCCTGTTTTATTCTTATCTCAGATCTATCCACCTTCAGTATGTTCACACTCATACACTTTCACACAGGCCTTGACGACACACTCCTTTCACCTCGGCAGTATTCTTCAGTGCTTCATGTGTCGGTAGATCACAGGGTGGTGGTGGGAGGAGAAGGAGAAAGAGAGCAGGAAAGGAGAGGAGCATTTTGCAAAATGGAGGAGCTCAAAGAAGGAGCAAGGGAGGAACCTTTTTTTCCCTCCTCTGATGTGTTCAAAGCAGAACCCTCTGGCTTCATTTAGTATGCTCCCTTTCTCACCAGCTCTCTGAAGTGTCCACAGCTGCAGGTCATAGTGTAACAGACTTTGAGTTTCTCTCCTTTTTGCCAACTGTATTTTATATCTATGTGTGACTGTATGTGTGTGTGTCTGTGTGACTGTGTGGCCAGGTTATAGTGTTATTAACAACATGATGAGGTAGCTGGCCAAAATCCAATCCTCCTGGATCCCAACACACACACACACACACTCTATACAAAGACATATGTCCTCCCCTGACGTCCACGTATGCATTTTTCCCAGTAAGCCCGAGGCTGAGTGAGGGATAATGGCGATGCATTGGGACCCTCATGGACAGAGAGAGGAAAAAGACTGCATCTCTTTTGGGAAATGGAAGAGCTGGGAAATGAAAGAAAGGCTTTAATAAAACAGGGCAGGGAGGTGAGTGCAGTATAAAGGAGGGAGACAAAAAAAACACAGAGGGAGGTAAAGGAGGAGCGGAGGACTTCCACCGGAGGCTGGGTGAGAGGAGGGCAGAAAGGTTTTACCCTCCCTGAGAAAGGGATGGAGGGAAGAAGAGAGCGGAGGAGGAGGTAAAAGCTCTGATGGAAACAGAGGAAGGGAGATGGCTCTCATGAATAAATTATGAAGATGTACTGGGACTACACAAACACAGAAAAACAGTGGCATACACACACAAAGTATAAATACAGTAAAGTGATGCACATGCACACTCACTCAATTTACAGTCTTGTTTTAGAACGATGACTTTTCTTTGTCCTCGTCTTGATTTCTCCCTCTCCTTCAACTCTCTACCATCACCTCACTACCTCTCTCTACCAGTATCTCTCCCTCTCACACCATTGTTTGTCGGATTATTGCACAGTGGGAAATCCTGCTGCCCCTAATCCGTTGCGCGAGCTGTCATCTCCAGCATCTCTGCGAGTGCGAGCGTGACTGTGTGTTCCCTCTGTTCCTGTTACATTTCGAAAGTTAAAGTCAGAAGTGTGGTTTACATTTGCATTCGCAGATGTGGGCCCTGCTTAGGAAAAAGTGGAGAATACCTATAGGTGCGTGTGTACGTGTGTGTGTATGCAATTCCTTTTTGTGTTTGAGCTGTTTAAACTTTGGGAGAAAAACAGAGGCGCTGTCAAAAGTTCCTCTCCCGCTTGTCTCCCCTCAGACAAATTAATTAGGGTCGACAATAGCGAAAACATCTTCAGGCAGCCAGCCCACATCAAAAACACTTTTTTTCCCCTCCACCATAAATCATTAGCAAAGGATGTTTGAGTCCCACGCGTAATTCATCTTCCGCTTGTAGCTTTCTTTTCCTATCTTCCATCCGTTTTTACCCAGAGTCCTCTCTGAGGGTTTGATAAGGCTGTTACTGTCCAATCAAACAAACAGTGCTATTGTACTTCTGTCTCTTGTGCGTCTTTATCATCATGGGCTGCTTAAAATGTGTTTTTCCAGCATCGGCTATGTAATGTATGTATAGAAAACTTGAATAGATAAGTGAGAAGAAATATAATTGCGAAGCAGATTTTGCATTCCTTTTCCCTGCAGCGTGAAATTTATTCATTTCTTTCTTTGTCGGTATGAGTTCGTAAATCAGAGTTTGTGACATGTATCCACAGATGTGTTCAATAAACGCTGAGTTCCCTCGTCGCTGGATTAATCAGGACATGCGTTTACGTGATCATATATGTGTCCAAGAAATACAAAGGGAAAAGTGGAACACAAATTAAATCATCTGAAACTGAGGAGAGAGAAAAGAGTGATGATAAAGATGTGAGGGGAGTCGATATACTTTTTAGATGATGGTCCCGTCTGACTCTCACTAAAAAGGGATGACATAAAAAATGTTATATTGTTCTAAGTACTGTTTTTGACTAGTTGCATAACCACTGTCTTTATAGGACTATGTAGGACTTTATATATATTTACTCTCTGGGACTGCTAGAGATTTAAAGCTTTTATTAGTTTGAGATTTCTGAAGATTTGTTTCATCCATTGAATTTCATCTTCATCAACACATTTCCACCAAAATGTGTTGATATATGCTGGTGTTTTAAATGTGGATAAACTTTAAAAAATGCAATATCCTTTGCCGGCAGAGGAGTTAGCCATTATATTTATAGAATTAATTTTGTCTTACATTTGTCTTAACAAAAGTGCCGGAAGCTGAGAGGCTCTCTCAACTCGCTTGTGTTGCATCTCACACGATACAAACGGGAGAAAAATGCAGCTGCAAACCAATAAGAAAACAAACATTAAGGTTTATTTACTCATTTTCATTAAAAACAAATGCCATGTGTTAGAGGTTGTTTTTGACCAGTGGAAAAGAGGCTCTAGTTTTCAGAGGAAGGCAGCTTTCCCTTTAAATAACATATCAAAACGATTATCAACGCTGTTGTCAGTTATTTCTATTGATTTTGTATTTGATCAATTCCCAGTCTCAAGTCTGGCAAATGTTCCTCCGGACAGAGTGTGTGTGTTCCCTGCCTTTGGAAGGTTTTGTGTTAATTAACAGGTTTTTATATGCATAATTTTAGAAGCCATATACACTATATATGTATAGTATGTATAGGTGTATGAGTAAGCTACCATGTGGCAGTCCTGTCCCCTTGGTGTTCATTAACTTCCTTGGTTGAGGATCCTGCTGTGTTAATTAAGATCTAGGGGAGGAGACAGGGGGATGGGAGCAGAGGAGGGGGGGTTGGACTTGGATGCACATATCAGAAATGTTTTACAGTAGAAATGAGATGAAAATACATAGATTGGAAGTAGAATTGCAGGAGAGATGTAGATGTATATATGTGGGGGTTGCTGGGAGGCCTGAGTGTTTGGGAATTTAGCTGAATTGGAATAAAGGCCCTTAAAAATCTGCTTTCATCCCTTGTGGATTTCAAGGAAGATTTGTCTATGATTGTAAACAAGCAGCATCGGCTTCAAACGCTCATGCACATGAAACACGTTGGACTAAAACAAGGTTTTGATCCCAGATTATTCCAGTGGCAGCAAGTTCATGTATCTTCTCTGTTGTTTTCCTGAGTTCTCCAAGGAGCTATGTGAAACTCTTCCAGTTTGTGAGAGCGAGGCAGACAGAGAAAGCACTGGGTTGGAGCGGGGGATCAGGTGATTATAGCTCAAGGGATTGTCAGACAGGATGAGCCACAGATGAGCAGTTTGATCAAAAGTCAGAGATGAGAGAAAGAGAGTCTGAGCATGCATCGTATGAAAAGATTTACAGAATGAGAATAAGGGAAGGCTGGAGCAGAGTTGAGGACGGATTTACTGTATGTTGTGTCAGATTGTGGATGTGCATCTCTGTGGGCTGTAGAGGATCTAAGAATGTGATTACTATTTAGGTCACACACAGACACATACACACACACACTGACTCACAAGGGAAGACTGCAACAGGAAAGACACATCATTTGCTTAATTTGTTTGTTTGCACACAACATTATTTTATGTTTAAATAGCTTTCTTCCATCTCCATGAGCTCCTTCTGAAATATAAACCGCACTGCTCTTAGTCCAAGGTTTTTCACATGTGTGGAATATATTTTGTGGGTAGTGTAATTAACATAGTGGGAGAAAAGGAAGGAAGGGCTAATAAAAAAAGAAGAGATTTGCTAAATATGAAATAAAACCTGAAGAAGCTGAAAAAAAGTGGAATATTTTTCAAAGCTACAAAAGCCTTCGAGGTGAAGTTTCAGGTCTGACTATGACGTTGCAGGCGAGACCGATTAGTCATTGTTGGGTTATGTAATGCACTGAGCTCATTACCTGTAGATGATGCAGGCCGTCTTTTGGCAGGTGGGGCAGTTGTTTATGTCCTGACCAGTTCTGTATTTGCTGCGACTGTAGAAGACAACAGATGGAAAACAGTCACACACATTAGCTAAAGATAAGTTTAACATTTGTGTTAATGTGAATGGTGCATTGGGTTAAACTGTCCATTGCTGCAGCTCATAAAGAGGGTGAGTTATCTCAAACAAGAGCATAAATGGAAAACACAAACGCGAAAGCTGGCAAACAAATGCAAAAATCACAGCAAAACTACTACATTAAGCAGAGGCTGGCTTGACTGGATTTTTAACTGACAGCTAACTCACATCGTGGTTGTGTTTCTGATGTGTGTCTCTTGCAGTTGTGTTATGGTTTTCACATTTGTGTTTTCCACTCTTGTGTGCACCATCTTGCCCACCATACATTTAAGCCTCTGTCTGAAATGCTTGGTTTGGGCTCCTGTCTCTTTAAGGCCCCTCCTCCCAATAAACCCCAGACCGCTCTTATTTGCCTGCTGGCTTACTCTGATGTGATTGGTCCTCGACTTCCTGCATATGTCGGCCTCTGCTCTCGCTTTAGCTTGCTTTGTTAAGGAATGTACCAGGCCGTCCGATAAATGTGAATTATGCAAATGTGGGGCATCATGATGTCACATTCCATCACGATGATGTAGTAGCATCGGCCAGACTTCTGACAAGGTGTTCCAGGAGCAGTTAAGTGATCGGGGTAAATAATTGTAAGAATAAAAAATTTGCACAAAGAGCGATTCAAGCTTTCCTTGAGCGGAAGGTTCTCGCTCTCTTGACTGCTGAAGTCCCAGCTGTTGCTCTCTCCACCCACACATACTCAATACAGATACATCACTGTGTCGGGGGTCGTCATATGGCACATAATAGCTTGTAATATTCAGTGCGTGTGATGTATCCCAACAGGAGTATGCAAGACCTGAATAATTCCAGTGCGTGTTTAGTATTCCAGGCAGGTTTTAAACTGTTACTGAGTATTAGTGGCTCAGTGAAAATTGCTTTGTTGAGTATTCACGTGTTTTGCAAATAAGACGTGCAGACTGTATTATCGAGTTTGAACAGGGCTACAGATCTACATAAGTGTTTGAGAATAGAAGATATTTAAAATAAACATCCGACAAGCTCCTGCTGCCATGTAATTAAAACTCTTCATCGACGCCAAGATTTTTTTGGCTTCCCCTGTACAAAGCTGATTGGATGAGAGAGTGTCTGATTTATGTTGATAAAGTCGCATTTTTAATTACATCAAGAGAGACTGTGGGACTGGCATCGTCTTTCTTTTTTTTTCCCGCTCTCCCCCTACCGGTCTTTATCAAAGACGACAAAAGCAAGAGAAGACAACGATTTGCTTCAGGAGAGAAAAGAAAACGAGGATCCGGGCTCGGCCGACACTTTAAACACAGCGGCTCCCTTGAAGAGTACTTACATTCACAACATCAGATACACACAGGCCCTCCAACTCTTACTTTTCTCTTTCTTTTCATGTCTTTTTCTTGTTCTCTCTTCCTCCTCAGTCTGCCTCTCTGTCCCTTTTACCCTATTTATCTCACACACTTTTTATAAGCCATTAGCATCCTTGCAACCACACACACACACACACAGACACTCTGAAGGATATGAATACCTAATCGTAAACAGTCACAGACTCAGGGCAGAACAACATGTACACTGAGTTTATGAGCCTTATTGTGCAGCTTAAACATTAATTGCATTCCTCAAAGGTAATCTGATGGGGATTAGTGTGGAGCTAGAGACATCTGTTAACCCTGAACAGGAAGGAGGAGGGATGAGAGAAATGGATGGAGTAAAAACACGTGGAGGGAGAGCTTATGGAAATATAGGAACATTATTGTTATGAAAGAGATTAGATGAGAGGTCAAGGTAAGCAGCATTCGCGTTGGTGGAACCAGTCAATAAATGGTGCTAGGAAGGAATATGGTAAAAGCACATGTAGGAGAAAAACTAGGTGTAATTGTGAAGAGGAGGATGAGGGTGGAAAGCAATAGGGGAGATTTAGCCAGGGCCGACAATGGGAGAAAAATCAAAGAACTGGGATGGAGCAGAGGAGGGGTGAGTCCCAGTATATACGAGGAGGTGAAAGATTGAGGAGAGAGGTAGAAAATTCATTATTTATGAATGAGGGAATGTCAGGTGAGATTGTGGAGCAGGAGAACGGGATGAATCGCTTGACGCCGCCTAAAGAGAGAGAAATTAAGTGACTATGGGAAGCCGACTGGGTGCATAGCTGAGAGAAAGGATGGATGTGGTGCAGGAGGATAAAGGAATCGGCAGGAGAGGGAAAGAAGTCATGAATATGCTTTGGTGGGCAGTACGAGGGGACTCCGTTCCACCGGGTTCTATAAATCCTATAAAGTTTATAAGGTAAAAGAACAAAAGGAGATATAAGCAGCTGCTAACATTGACTTTAGGCTGGCATGTATTACGTATCCCTGCTGGATTGGATCACACATGCACACACACACAGACCCACACACACACACACACTACAGCAATTCTCCACATCCCTGACATTTAAAATCTATTACACAGACTTGAACTTGTGTCAGCGCACACGTGGTATCACCATAAAAACTCAAACACACCCTCTTCTCAATCTTGTGGACTCCCTTGACACCCTCTCCTCTCTCTCTCTTTCCTCTCTTTATCCCTCCAGCTTCCAATGTCACTCTCTTCCTTAAGCACTTGCTCTTGCGGTGAATGTCTCTACCTCTCCTTTATCTTCTTGGCTGGCCTGAATCAGTGGGGCAAACCCTGCGTCTGTCAGTGACAGACAGACTGATAAAGTTGTACCTCTATGGTCAGCTGAATGTAGTAGAGTTACACCACTGATCCACCGGCAGAGTGTTGTAACATCCTCACTGACCACAGGCTACAGTTTATTTTACATCATTCTGGTGAATTTACTGGCAGAGTAGATTTACCAGTTTAGCCAAGACAGCTGTTTTTCCACAAAATAACGGTCCCAGTAAAATAAATTAGGGAGTTTTGGACAAACCGTAGCTATTTCTGTAGAAGAGAATCACAAGTAGTCCCCCCAGTGGGCGTGTCAGGCTTTCCGTCTGCTAGCACATCTCCCCATGCGTCCAATTCACTCAACCATGCTGCTGCTGACATAGCCATGAATCTTTTTCTAACTTCCTTCTGAGGCTTGATTACCTCTGCCAAGCAGGAGACAGTTTTTCACTGCCCCCTTGTCTTACGTTTAGTTTGCCTGTTTGATAGAAAACTTACACAAGAGCAACTTTGTTGCAACTCCAGGAATGTTTTTGAGCTTTGACGTTGCAAGATGTTTTTCAGCATTTTGACTATTTTCCCACAATTTCCCACGTGCTCTACCGAGGTCTATTCTACATTTACCACTAAATATAACAGTACAGCCATTGTCTTTGGCTTATGTGTTTGGTCATTTTGCCAAATAACCAATCAGTTGCTAAGATATTATATAAGTGCAGAGCAGCAGCTTGCAAATGGCTCGGAAGTGGCTGCTGCCCAAGTGTAGTCCTAATGGGCTGCGTTTACTTGTTCTGTTGTCTGACACCAGAAGGAGAAAAACATGACAATGAGAGCAGCTTCATGGTGAATTCAGCTTTGTAAAAATACTGTTAATGTGAGCATAGGGAGTTGGAGAGCAACAAACGCATAAAGGGCTGAAGCTGGCTGACGGGAGGCAGAATGCTCAATGCATAATCAAAATGCTAATTAGCGTGATACACCATCGGGTGACATTTCGTGACTTTCTGAGTTGTTGCTACTTTCGATTTGAAGAAGTTGTTTACAGTGGTTCCACAACCACAACTTTGTCCTCAATTTATCACATTACATGGTCCAGCCTTGGTTTTGAAGTAGTCTTGTTTCTCTATCCTCATCTCTCACTCTTTTCACACTCTGGTACCTACCCAACATTCTCTTTTATCAATCCATCCATCCATTATACTGTCAATCCCAGCCAACATTGGGTCAGAGACAGATTTCCAGCCTATCTCAGGGACAAACAACACTCACATTCACAGCTGTCAATTTAGACTCGCCAATAATCCTCACCCCAATATGCATTTCTTTGGACTGTGGGAGGAAGCCGGAACATTAAACCCTACCCAGAAGGACCCCAAGCAGTCAAACCAGGTTTAAAACCAGGAGACTACTTTCTGGGCTAATCAGTGCTGACCCTCCACTATTTTAAAATGTTCATTCGTACATCCCCCCCCATGCAGTCTCCCACTCTATTCCCTCCCTACCTCCCTTCTCTCACCCTTCGCTGAGGGCCTTGCTCTTCTCCAGGTCTTGGATGACGTTGAGAAGCACCTTGATCTTCTCCTGATTGGACACCAGGTTCTCCTCCACACTCTGCAGCTGCCTCTCTATCCCGCGCGGCGCACTCCCCGTGTGTCCGGCCAACAATCCTCCCGGGGCCCCATTACATTGTGCTTTCATATGAGTCTTACAAGGCAGTGTGTGGTCATCGAATGATTTGCTCTGCTGTTTTGTGTAGTCCTTGAGTTGGATCGGCTTTGAGGGTGTTTTTCTGGGAGTGTTGGGAGCCTCCTGTGTGTTTTTGGTTTGTGCCACAGGTGTGTTTGGTTTGGAATGAGAAGCTTTCGGAGAGTTTTTCAGAGGTGGAGTGTTGGTAGACTTTGAGTCATCGTTAAGGGAAGCAGCTGCAGGTTTAGATGTGATATTGGCAATGGTGTGTTGGTGTGTGTTATCATCGGCTTGCTGGATTTTAGCCTTGTTGTGTTTGACGGCGGACTGTGTTTGTGTCCCCTGGGCGGGTGGTACGTGTTCTTGTTGTGTATTTGTGGCAGCTGTGGACATGCCTGTGTTGTTGTGCCCGTTTGTGTCAGTTGTTTGTGTGGCCGAGTTCTTGTAATGAGTGAAGTCTGCAGAATGTGGCCTTGTCTGCTGCTTCGAGTCCTTTGTTTTGTTCTGACTTTGTGATGCGTGGTTGGAATGTGAGCTTTGTGTTTTCGGTATGGTGTGAGACAGTTGTGGTATCTGAGATGGTTTGACCGATGTGTGTGGCGGGGTGTTTGCTGTGTCTGTCTTTTTGGCGTTCGACTGAGAGTCCACAACAGAGTCCTTTTTTGAGTGGTTGCTTGGGGCCATGGACGGTTTCCTTGGCGGATTAGGTAGAGTCTGGCTGGCTGTGATTTGATTGACAGCCTTCCTGCGACATGCGCCCGTGCACGGTGTAATCTGTGATCGCCTCCTCCCACAAGTCTCACAGAGGCGAACCGGGGAATTCGCCATCATTCGACAGGGCCGAGGTGGGGTGGCGTGCACGGGCACACAAGAACTCCCCGTCTTTAAAACAGTACGGTGGCTTTCTCCACGCAATGACTGCACCCTCCTCCTCTCACAGGCCGGCTCCTTTCCTTCTGTGGCCTCAGTGCAAACCCCTCCCACCATGTCCGATGCTACGATGCTGCCATTTGTATACCGAGTTGTCTTTTTACCTCTTGTGTCCTTTGGGTTTGTCCGAATGCTCTTGATCTGGCAGTAAACTCCGCTCCCTGACCCTTGTGACCCCATATCGTCCTGTGTCAGGATGTTAATCTCGTTCTGAGATGTCTCCTTGGACCCCGGCAGACTGTTGCTGTCACTTCTGAGAACTCCCCCTGCCTCTGCTGTTGTTGTTTTGTCTGTTGTCACGCTGAGGGGGTGATGTGTGTGGGTTGGTTGGCTGATGTGTCGTTTGATGGAGGGGAGAAACCGCAGTCCGGGAGACGTCTGCACCCCGACACTGCACAGTGGGCCCCATCGCCCCCCCGCCAGGGGGACCCCTAGTGCAGGCACCGGATTAGTTGGGTCAGCCACCCTCCTGCCCATACTCCTCTGCAGGTTGGCTCAGCCCCCCGAGGAGCTGAATGGGATGGAGGCAAACAAGGACATCAGCCAACGAGAGCAGGATTATATCCAATAGAATGCAGCTGTTGTTTTTTTTCTCCAAGTCGATATGTGTGGCAGGGTGAGAAAGTTTGTATGTGGAAGGCGGAGACAGAAATTCAATATCCAATAAAGTTATCAGCTCTCAATGTCCTTCCATTAATGCCCTCCTTAGCAGCTCGACTACTTCTGATTGGACATCACTCAGTCGTCCGTAGATGATGAGCTGAATGGATTCTCTGGGTATTGCTGGTTTGCCCTGCAGAGAGAGAGATAGGAAAAAGAGAGGCAATGAATGAGATGAATGACAGAAGAAAGGGGGGAGAAGGGGAATAAATAATCTGACTGGCAGAAAGGCACAGACATTAGGCACGTAAATCCCCATATAAAAGCTTCGACCTCCACCGAATGCCCACACTGACCAGATCGATAGAACTCTATCAACCTCTTATTAGACCAGGAGGTGGGTGGCAGTTACAGAGGCAAAACTCTAAATCCCATCAGGTTGTTGCTCTGGAGGGAGCAGAGAAGAATTGAGACGTCTCAAGGGTAAAAGTTTATGTCTATAAAGTTGCAAGTTCCACACACTCAGTGGAGCGTCTGTCGATTAATCTGAATTTTGAAGATGTCATTGCAGTCTGTCATTACGTGATGGCAGAGTGTGACACCTTTCAAATGATGCTCTGTTCGCCTCCCACAGCAGTGTGTAAACTGATGATGCATCGGGCCCCGGCGTCTCTCGCGGAAGCAGCTTGAGAATCTGTTTAAAGAGTTCTGCATAATGTTTTGCCGACTGTGGCTCAGGGGGTAGAGCGGTCGTCCTCTAACCAGAAGGTCGGTGGTTCAGCATGCTGAAGTGTCCTTGGGCAAGATACTGAACCTGTAGTTACTGCACGTAGATGCACTGTATGGATGTGTGTGTGTGTGTGTGTGTGTGTGTGTGTGTGTGTGTGTGTGAACGTATGAATGGCAAAAAAACTGTGCTGCTTTTACAGACCTACAGCGTGAGCAAAAGACCATTCCACACTAAAGGAGAAGGAAAACTGATAAAGCATATTTATCCCTTGATTACACTAATGAAAGCACAAGTCTGAATATTATATTCCATCTTGGTCATTAGATTCCCCTGAATCCTGCACACTGGACCTTTTAAAACCTCATTTAGTTTTGTATTAATATGCTTGGTCACATTATTGGGAATTTCGGAAAGGCAAGCAAACTTAATGATCTGATTCTAATCACTTCAGATCACTGAGAAGCTCGGCGCTGCACTTTGACACCGATTAAGTGATGAAATGGGGGTAAAGATAATAATATACCCGAGTTTTCTCTCTGAGGAAATTGGGTCATTGCAGCTGCAAATATTAGCGCTGTCCACCAAAGGAGAAAAAACGGCACACATGAAGAGACTAAATGGAGGCGTTTTACATTTTTAGGAGGATGAAAAAGTGGTTTGACACACATTTGTCAGATTAAAATCACTTTGCTCTGGTAGTTCTGTGCTGTGGTTGATGGGACTCCAAAGTGTTTTTTCACAAACTATAAACATTGACCCATTTAGATTCAGGTCAGCACTTTTTTTTTGTACTGGTCACCTTGATTAAATCCGACCACTGGCCCACCTGGGATCCCCCTGAAGCCAGGACGCTGTGGATTCCTCACAGATGTTTAGCCAGATGACAGAAGGTCTGTTCACGAAAGATAATTTGTGCATGAAATCAGGCTCATCCAAGGCGTCTGAATGAAGTCTTCATTGTCCTCATTCTTCCCCCCTATCTTCATAATAGTGTTGTCCTTTCATTACGGCCATCGTGTGATGTCAAACCAGCTGGCCCGCACACACACACACTCACACACAGAGAGGAGCTTTTCATGCCAGCTTGTGCAACATGACAGCACAGATGCTTGTTGCAAAGGGTCACGACTGGGGACAGTGTAACGTTTTTAAAAAAATAAATGAAATATGGCCTTGTTCACCTATTATCTTAAGAACCAATGAGATTACTACCCTAAAATAAAAGTTTTCATGCGAAGGCTCGTCAGGAAAATAAAAGGCAAAGATCTGCTGTGAGACTTTCCAGAAGTTTCCAGAGCCTGTCAGTCTGTCTGTGGTAGTTAGAAATATGTTCTCAGCCCGGGACAGGTACTAACTCAACCTGACTGTGATGAGCCTGGCTCCCGCTCTAATAGTTCATATGTATTCAGGGAGAGATTCCTGTGCACATCCACTCATATCAATGCTCTGTGTGACCTGCGGAAGCTCATTTTGAAGCCTGATGGCACGAGATGTTTTGACAGGGCAAGCAGCACAGCATTTTGGGCACATACATTTCTTTCCCCATGGCAGGAAGTGTAATTAATATCCTCCAACTATTTGAAGTTCAGTTTTCATTTCAGATCAAACACATTAAAACTAAAATGATTACAGATTATTATGCTGGTGGGTCTGCCCATCAGCCCCAGCTCAGGATTGGAAACACTGTAAATTTAGATTCTGTTCAGTCTGCATCTGTAACTTTCTACATATAAATTTAAGACAATTGTCAGTGACTCACAGGACTGCACAAGTAACCGCAGCAAGTGTTGCTGCGGAGCATGAGTGTCAGACAGTGCAGCAGAGGTAGGTCGAGACCTAAGCAACAGTTCTCACAGAGAGCAAATACTCTTAAGGTGGAGAGAAAAACTGTTTAAATAGGAAGAAAACTCAAAATAAACAAACCAAGGGCAGGCGGCTGACCATCTGCCTCGACCAGTTGGAATAAGAAGAGAGGAAGAGGAGAAAGAGGGAGAGGAGAGAGAGAGAGACCAGAAACAGTTGCTTATTGTATTAATTAATTAACAGTGATACTTTTTATGCAAAGACGTCATCAATAATATCTACAGCAATGATGGCATTAATCCATCCATCCATTATCGTTACCGTTTATCTTTTGGGGGTGACAGGGGAAGCTGGGACGATCCCAGTTGACATTGGGCAAGAGGCTGGGTAAAGTCACCAGTGTGTCGCAGGGCTGACGAACAGAAACAAACAAACAAACACACTCACATTCACACCTACTGTCAATTTAGAGTCAATTAACTCCAGACTACATGCCTTTGGAAGAAGCCGGGGGGGGTACATGGAGAAATGCTTCAAACCACTACAGCAATGGTAGCAGCGCTAATTAATAATATTAATTATAATGACGATACTAGGTAAAAGAATGTCTGCTTCACTGACCTAAAGCTGCTCTTTATAAAATATATATATATTATATCAAATATTTATATAAATACACTGACAGTGAGTGTGGCTGAAGGAAGGTTGTATCGCCTGGGAGACGGCAAGTGGTGATGGGGGCACGAGTAATTGACAGCCCAGACGGTTCGTGATTGGTAACCATGGCAACTGCCGTAACCACTTTCCTGGTGTGGACCACAGAGGTCTCGACCCAGAGTCCATGCGTTATTTCCGTGTGTGTCTGTGTGTGTCTCTGTGTGTGTGCGTGTGTGTGTAATCTGTTTGCAAAGCAGGCCAGCAGCTGGATGAGAAGCTGACTGAGATGTGTTGTTTGCAAAAAGAAATTGCAAGTGATGATGATATTTTTTTTTCTGGGACAGGCAGACAGATAAACAGAGAGATGTGGGAGGGGGGAGTGAGCCTGTGTTTGTGTTTGTAGCAGAGCGGGTGAGGAGTGCAGGTGTCAGTGTGCGTCTGTGTGTGTGTGTGTGTGTGTGTGTGTGTGTGTTTTACTGTCATCAAGCAGTGTGCTTTTGGAACTCAGACTAAGTCAATTGAAGCTAATTTCACTGCAGCACATTTCCAAGCATTTGTCTTTCCACCAGCAGCCAACACACTTGAAAACACAACACCTGCTGCAACAAACTGTCTCTCTCTCTATCTGTGTCTCTCCTCTCCTCTCCCCCCCCCCTCTCTCTCTCTCTCTCTTTCTCGTTTCTGTCACCCCCTTTTCATATATGTGTGTGTGAGTGTGACAGCCATTTCAAGTCCCAGACTTCACCCTGGACCTGCAGCCTGTCAGCCATATCTTTGGAAGTCACTCTCTGTGATCACACATCTCTATTTCTCTGTCTTTCTATCTCTCCTTCCTTCCAGAGCATCAGAGCATGTGGTGTCGTCATACACGATAAGTAAAGGTTCAGGTTACCAGAGGATATTTAATTTGGAATTGGATCATCTGACTTCTCTCTGCATTTGACTTTTTGTCTGCGTTGTTGTTCATCTCACATTATTTAAAACTGATCCACAAACATGAAAAAAAGGGCAAAAAATCCCTGATATATAGGTGTGAGATTTATTGCAATCCCTTTTTTTTTAAAATGGCTGTACGGACAATTCCAGCATAATCCCATTAATACGTTCTGAATTGCACAATATTTTAAATATTAAAATGTATTCAAGGTCAAAGTGTTATTCCTTTTGTTGTGTTTGCGCTTTTGTGGTTTGTCTTCTGGCTTCACCCTTATGTCCTCCATCTTTGGTGAACCTCCACACATTGCTCAGCGGGTCTCTCTCTTCCTCTCTCCTTTCTGTCACCACCTATTTATATGTGCGCGTGTGTGTGTGTGTGTGGGTGACAACCATTTCAAGTGTCGGTCTTCACCCTTGACCTGCAGCCTGTCAGGCAGAAAGTGACACCATATCCTTGAAAAGAAGAAATCCCTCTCCGTGATTCACACATCTCTCTTTCTCTGTGTTTCTACCCCTCTTCCTTTTCCTCTCCAAGTCTTATTTAATAGCACTCTCCCCTTATTTCTCCTGTCTTTCATCATTACCCGTGTTTGTGGTTGCACTTTTCCACTCACCACCCCCTTTTCCTCGTGCCGTCTTTGATTTACAGTGCATTTCTCGCTTCCTTCACCTTCCTCCGTCTCTATATTTAATCTAAGTCTCTTAACAACATCACACCTCTGGCTGTGCAAAATGAGTGGGGAGGGGAAAAGGGGAGGGGATGCTCCTGGTTAGGGGGATGAAAGGGGAGGCGACCAAAGAGGAGGAGAACGGAGGAGATGTCAGCAGGGAGGTGGAGAAAGGTGGTGGAGGAATAAAGGGGGCGAGAACAGGAGAGGGATCACGGATAAGATGAAAGTGATGCGTGAGAGTGTGTGTGTGTGTGTGTGTGTGTGCGTTTGTGCATGTATGTGTGAGTGTGTCTGTGTGTCAGAGGACAATTTTCCCAAGGTTAAAATCTCCAAAAGTGTCAGCTAAGAGTTTGCTGAGGAACAGAGCGAGCGAAGGCTGGAGGAGAGAAATCGGCACAAATAGACAAACGTTAAAGGAGGTGAAGGAAAAGAAAGTGTGAAGCTTCTCACATGCCGGTAATCAATATGCACTGAGAGCGTGCTCCAGCATCTGTCACCGCACACGCAGCCGCTAAACACTAAAGTGCAGCTTTTCATGAAAGTTGTTTTTAAATGCAATGTGTTCAATTTGCCAGTCGATTGGTTTGGGTTGTTCAAGAATTGTCTCCACACACACTCGCGCACACATGCACGTCTCTCTACAGCTGTGGGGACACTCATTGACAAAATGCATTACCTAGCCCCTTACCCTAACCTTCACAACTAAATGCCTAACCTGGTTCTAACCCTGAAGCCAGGTCTTAACTCTCAAACAGCCCATTGAATTTGTAAGGACCGGATAAAACGTCCTTTGGTATTGAACCAAAATCAGCCCTCATAGCTATAGATGGACGTGTGCATGAGGACTTGGCGCGGCCCTGTGAGCATCTGTACATGTATGTTTGAGTGAGTGCACACTCTTGCCTTGCAGCTGTGGTAACAGAGCACAGGATGCTCCAGCTAATCGAGTCCCCTGTCGTTTCAAGGTGAGCCTCATTTTTCATCCGGCGATTGATGGGCCGTGTGTGTGTGTGTGTGTGTGTGTGTGTGTGGGGACGACGACGACTCTGCTCTGTAATCACAAAGCTTCTCTCACTCACTCTCTTGCTTTTTATTGGTCATTTCAGGCAGGGCCTTGCACTGCTTTGTGGGCAATGTAGTCAAATGTATTTATTTTTTCCATCTGTTTCAATTTATTAACTAAGTTGAGCACTTTTTAGATAATAATTTAAGTTAGAAATGTAAAATAAATTGAATTCGCACATAGATTAAAACATTTTTAAGAAGGTATTCAAAAGTATGAATAGATGAAGCATTTCTTATCTCAGCTGGTAAGTCACTTCAGAGTTTTGGGCCATACTGCATCAATGTGAAAACAGGAAGCCGATGCAACGAGGCTGGAATCTGTGATATATTATTTCTCTCCACAAAGCAGCAGCAGCGGTTGAACCATTTGAAGGCGATGCAGGTTTTTGCCTTTGCAGAGCGCATTACAGAAATCTATTGTCTAACTCAGTAACATAAGAAATATCAATTTTAGCTTTAGATTATAAATATATATTAGCAATTTTGATGGTGTATTACCATAATCTCAGTCACCATATAAGACCTTGAAACCGTCAGTTTTCAACTTTTTTTTTCCATTAGGGACACATGTTGAAGAATTTAGAACCATTTATTATAATAGTTGTACTTGCTGGGAAAAAGCATTTGCTTTTAAGTTCCTCTGAATAAGCCTGCAATCAATATTTTATATTTCCATTAATACAAATCATCAGAATCAGCTTGGGCATGAATATTTCAATGAAGAATTGTTGAAAGAAGTTGAAGTGATGACTGGACCGACCCACAGAAATCAGCTCCGTGCAAGAGATGCTGAATTATTAAGAGCTCCTCGCTGACTTCATTAAACATGTGTAAAGAGACTAATAGGATCAGTGGACGAGCTGTCACGCAGGTCAGCTCACTGACTTTACTTCACATGAATGAACATCAATCCTCTTCAAATAACTTATTTACAAAATAAGAGGCATTTTGTCTTTGACATTCGATGCATGCTTGCTAAGTGCAGTAAAGCAGCAGGGAAATGGTCTAGTTTTGTGCCAGAATCTGTAGCAGTAGCAAGTAATGGTAGCATTTCTGCTTGATAATTAATATTGTATGTCTGCAGATGTCCGATGTTTCCTTGCTGCATTGCAGACACACAGAATGCACGTCTATGTGTCTGTTCCTCCTTTTTGTTTTCGTAATTGGTCACTGGTTTCATTTCTCTCCTCTGTGTCACGGTGTAAAATGTGTCCCTGCACCTTCTCTGACAGGAGGAAGAAATCCAGTAATGAACGTCAGAACAAGCCTGAACCCATAGCTCAGCCCCTCTGCAGCGTGTTTTGTTGTGCATCTTAATTGGCTGGAACCGTTTTTTCAGGGAGACACTGCACTTAAATCAGCATTTCAACCGAGGAGCCAGAAGCCACAGAGGCTAATGTTCATATCGGGAAAAGCCGAGGATCTCATCCAACGCACCAGGATTCCCCTCACTGTGCGCGGCAGATTGTGTGTCACACTGAAACTCCAGTGTCTCCTCAGTGCAAACAGTGGAAAGTGTTATTCTTAAAGAAGCTTGCAACATGAGAATTTAATGCAGCTTTCCTACAAACACTTAAAGCCAAGTGTTTTAAGAGAAACAGCATAATAGAGTTTAACTGTGCTCTTAGGGACATTTAGTGCAGCATGTTAATGTTACATACACTGACTTGGTCTGTGTAATGAGCATTTTTAACACCGGACAAAATCAAAGGTCACTGGAAACAATCACAGTGGTTCAGCTCTGTTCAATTATCCCACAGAGTCATGACAGTGTGTCCGCATGGGCCCTTATAACTGAGGCGGCTGAAAGGAGCTCGAGCATCATTCAATTTAATTGTTTAAACCTGCAATTGTGCGACTGTGACATGTCAAATCTCCGTTTAGTTAGAGGCTGATAGACACAAGGCCTCATGCATAAACCTCCAGGACCCCACAGTGAGTCAGTCACTAAAGCTGGAGACCCTCAGAGTTAGGGTTGGTGAGCAAACACCGTCAGTTCCTGCCCCTGGACAAACTCCACTCAGTCTGTGTGCTCTGCCATATGTGTGTGCGTGTTTGTGCGTGTTTGTGCGTGTGTGGAATCACTGATGCACAAACTGGACTAAAGCAGCAAATGACTTCAGCCTGAGATTATTTTTCCTCATTAGACCTGTGAGGTAGACCGGCCTGGACCTGTCAGCCTTAATGATGCCCTAAGCCCTAATGATGATAATTATATTAATTTAAAGTACATTTTAAAGCAAATGGCCTGAGTCCTTCCATTTTTACCTGGCATACATGGACATCTTCAATAGGCATTAAAAGTAATTCATGCAAGTTTACCTTTAATAGGATTTAAAGGACTTTTATTGGAAATAAATGTCAGTCCTTTTGCATTTCCACACTCTCACTCTGACATGTTGCTTGGAGATACATCTTTTAATTTTCATTAGCTTTTAGGCTTGTGTCTCATAAAAATTGTATTGGAAGGAGAATGTGTCTTAGTTGAGGGAATTGTTTCAATCTGGTTTCGGACGAATGAGTTAGGATTTCATTTGATGTTTAAGGAAACTGGTAAACTTGCCATTATGCCATTAGTTTTGATATCGTACATTTCTTTGAGAAGAGACAGCAGGTTTTCATGAATAATTTAACATTGTTTGTTGTTCTACGAAAAGTTTAAACAATAACAGATGAATAATTAAACAGCTGAAATGTGTGAGTTGAATCAAAGATTGACTAAATTGAGTTTACTCGTGTTTTTAAGGCAGTTATTGAACTGTCGTTTTTTATAGATGTTCAAGCTGTTACTGTCTAAACTTCTGAGGTCAACTTCCAACACAATTCCAGAAACGGCAAAAACCCAAATCCACCTCGACAGTTCAAACCCTTTCCAGCCACTTCTAGTGTCTTTAAAAGGAGGCGATGGGCCATAAATCAAATGGATTTCTTATTCCAGTCAAAGCGTCCTCAGAGAAATAAAAATAATTCAGTTTGGTTTCATGGTCAAAGCTTGTTTACCACCAGTTAGGGGCCTGAATCTAGGAAAGAGGTGAACTATAGGAAAAAGAGTGTAGTATTGATAAACCGCCATCTTAATTCATTTGTGTTGTCGTTGGCCAGAGGAACGTGTGTTTGTCGAGCGCCAGGGCACAGAAACAAAGGTAAAACTGAATATTTATGAGATATTTGCCGGCAAATATTTGATAATCCCAGATAAACATTGGATCCAACAGTGGAACACAAAGTGTGTGAGTTAGAAGAGGCGCTGCAGCTGTACGGCCACACACATCCTATCAGCGTGGATAAAAGGCTGATCCGGTCAAAGGTTCACGCTTTTTCTTCTTTAGCAAACTCTCCTCCTCTGACTCCTCGCCTCTTTCCCTTCTGTCACCCCGTCTTTTCATCCCTCTTTCTCACCCGGCCCCTGTCCTCCCTCTCTGTCCTCCTCTATCATCTCATCTTTGTCTCCCCTGCTGTATTGCTCATCCTGTCCATGCATCCCAACAAATCTCTCCATCATTAGCCCACGATCTCTCTCCTCCTTCCCCTCATCTCTCCATCCCGTCGGCCCCACCGCCCGTTTTCCCTTTCCCTCATCCATCTTCCTGCCCTTCTGTCTTTCTGTTCCACCCCCCCCTCACCGCAATTCATCTTTTCTCATCACTTGTTCACAGTCTGTCTAGTTAAGAGAGCCGCTAAAGTGTCAAGGACTCTCTCACACGCACACACACGCACAACACACACGAAAAGAATCATCACGTCTTTGTAATCTTTTATCAAACAAATGTGCGTCCATTGATTTAGCAATTAAATGTTTAAACGATAATTTTTGATGTGAGGCAGAGTAGTGACGGTCGGAAATAACTGAACTGATAAACTGAAGGAGACACACACACACACACACACACAAACACACACACACACACATATGCACAAACTGTAAAGTCTTTGCTCTTAACAGACTTGGGGTCAGGGGTCACACATATCCACACAGCTTCATGTGTAGATGCCCGCACAAACATTCACTCTCTCTCTCTTTCTCTCTCGCTCACACACACACACACACACAGACACACTCAAACGCATACACAGATGCACAGGGCCAGCTTAAGTGTATAAGAGACGGGTTATTGGAATATAATCCCATATTAAAGCTACACTAGCTGTTCTGATGATTGGTTCAGAGGCTTTTAATAGCAATCGGGCACCCACACAGTGACACACATACACACACACGTTCGCACACAGACACACACACACGTACATAAATGAATAGAAAAGTGTTTGGAATCAAGGTTAAAAGCAAAATTCTAATAATAATGCACTCCACACGTACACACACACACTGCAATGCTATACACTTTCCTGCCACACACACACACACACACACACACACACACACACACACACACACATAAACTTGGTTTCATACTTTTTAAAGACAATGAATGCACACAACAGTTCACACCCTCTGAGATGTTAACATTTTTGTCAAAGCTACTGAAGGTGTAAAGAACTGGATGTATGTTATTCTAAATTATGGGGGATTTTTCTTGATTTTCCAGTTTGTTGTCCTTCAGCCTCGTTTATAAAACCCATGTAACCTCCATATGAGACGCTGGCCTGTGTGTTAAATCATGAATGAGCTGCTTTGAAATATAGAAAGTATCAGCCATGGGCTCTCAGACCGAAGACGAATGGTAAAGATGCTCTGAGAACCCAGATATCTCTCTGAGCATCTTTACCAAGTAGAAAACATTGCAGGATTTTTATGCTGTCACACACATACACACACACACACACACACACACACACACACACACACACACACACACACACACACACACACACATACACACACACACACACTGTACCCCCACTCTTCTCAAATCTTTGAATCTTAATCAACTGTCTTCCATTGTCTCCTCAGTCACTTACCTTTTTCTTATCCTCCTCTTTGGTTTGTATTCTCCTCCTCTCCCTTGTTCTTTGCGTCTCTCTCTCTCATCCCTGATAGTCCTTTAGTCCTCACTGGTGCTGTCTGTCCTCCTCTCTTCACCGCGCTCTCTCTCTCTCCCCGTCTCATTCTTTTGCTGCTGATCCTCGCATGCTCACGGAGACCAGTGATCCTCCCTCCCCTCTCTCTCTCTCTCTCTCTCTCTCTCTCTTTCTCTCTCTCTGTCTCTCTCTCTCCCCTGATCTATCTCTATTTCTGTACCCACTGCAATTCTCTCTCTTTCTCTCTTGCACTTTTTTACATCTCAAATGCCATCACTCCATTAATCCCTCCACCATCGCCCTCTTAAACTGTGCCTATTTCCCCACGCCGCTCTCTTTATTGGTGGCTAATCCGATGCCATGCCCCCATTTGTGTGTGTTTGTGTGTGTGTCTGTGCGTGTCTGCGTGTGCACGTGCCTGCGTTGACCCTTGCATGGTTGTGGACCTAATGAAACTTTGGCAGCACAGGGAACTGGCTGCTCCCTGGGAATGGCGCCTGGACAGAAACTAACACACACATGCCTGACCACACACACACACAAACAAACACACTTGCTGCTTTTATCAGTAACTTTATTTATATCTTTGCTTTCTGTGTGAACATGGTCGACTAATGCTTCATTCTCTCTCTCTCTCTCTCTCTCTCTCTCTCTCTCTCTCTCTCTCTCTCTCTCTCTCTCTCTCTCTCTCTCTCTCTCTCCCTCTCTCTCTCTCTCTCTCTCTCTCATTATCATTCTTTCTCCCTGGTGGCCTCACCTCACTCTCCCCTTTGAGCAGTTTTGTCACCGTCCTCCCTCTACTTTGCCCCACTTTACTTTTCCTCCACGCCATCCTCTTCTTCTCTTATTTTATCTTCATCTTTCAGCCTCGCGTCATCCTCCCACCACCCGCCTTCTTTCGATCTCCCTCTTTCTTTCTTTCTTTGCTCCTCTTTATACAGCCGAAAACTGCTTTATTTCTCGAGGCAAGGGAGACAAAAACGGTGATAAATTGAAAAGAGAAGTGAGATTAAACGCCATATGACTCCGAGTTCTAATTATGCTTGATCATGAGTGTTTTGTCTTTAGTGCACGGCAGGAATTGTGTGTCTGCAAATTAATTTCCTTGTTCGTCATGCACCAGGAAAGAGATGAAAACATTTTGCCCGCATGCACTTTTTAATGGGCAATTTTAAGATGTTGGATTCGAGTCAGCTCAGTAATCGGAGAAGGAGAGGATTTAGATTAGACAAGGTGTGAGATCAGGTTTATTCACTTTGGTCAGTAAATAAACACACTGTGTGTGTGTGTGTGAGTGAGTGAGAGTGGTCCCTCGATGCCGCATCCGAGTGAATATCCCTCCCACCATCTGAAATAATGCATGCAATAACATGCTCTCTGCAAAGTTGTTTGAATCACCTTGCTCAGTTTTTCAATTGACCATGTGTGAGAGCAGCAAATAGGTGTGTGTGTGTGTGTGTGTGTGAAGGTGTGAATGTGTTTGTACATGTCACATAAGCAGCCACGGTGCAGTGCAACACAGTGGGCCTTCAAAAATGTCATTTCTGTGATTTCTTTCCCCTGGCCCTCTCTTCCTCCCTTTTGCTTTCTCGTCCTTGTTTGTAGTAACTGATTGTGTCTCTTTGAACTTGACTGGGAAAGAGTCTGAGAGACACATCGATCTGTTTTCTGAACAATGAACAAGCGTGTTCACACACACACACACACAGACACACACTGGAATGCAAACATGCATACGGACAGACACTCTAGCTATTTCTCTGCCTCATACGAACACTCCGACCACCTCACCGCCGCACACTCCATCTCTCTCTCCCTCTTTCATCCCCCCACTACTTCCGAACTCAGCCCCCAGGTGTTGGAAAAGAAAAAGCCGTAAAGGGGAGGTGGGGTCAGAGATGACAGCGTGTGTCTGTGATGGTACTTTGAGCAGTGCTGCAGGCTTTCAGTAAAACTGGTTTCTGGATGTACTATTTTAAACTATGACGTAAAGAAAAAAAAATGGTGAAAATCACAGCGGAGAGCGCCGTAATAACTTCCCACCTGGTGGGACGCCATAAAAGAAGTGACAGAGCAGGGAAGATGAGAAGAAATGAGGAACGGTGGTGAGGAAAGCACGCGCAGTATATGGACCTTAATGAAGTGCTGTGAAAGGCATCAGTCGACCTGGAGTCATTTGAGTGGCTGCTTGTTATTTCGTTTTTTTGAGCTTGGAATTTAAATGTGTGTATTTGGTCCTATTATACTGCGAGTCTTTAAAATATGAAATATACAAACACAATATAAAAATCTGCAATTCAAAGAGATGGATGGATGTTTGGACAAAAGAATGATCCATGTGCACCTAGTTCATTGAGTAACAGCTGTAACTAACGTGCAAGAAATATTTAGCTTCATTAAATAGATTAGGGATGTAAAATAATGTAGAGTGAGTATATTTGGAGAGAGGGAATCATTCTCATGCTAATTTCAGAAGGGAAATGTATATGCACAATGAAAGGCACTTTCCATTTCGAGCAGGTCTAGACCGTACTCTGTGTTATTATTTGCAGAGACCCAACAATCCCACCATGAGTCAGCACTTGGCGGCAGTGGCACAGAAAAATGTCCTTTTAAGAGGCAAGGACCTTGAGCAGAGTCGGCCTTTGGTTGGTGGGTGGCCATCTGCCTCCACCAGTTGGGTTGGGAGGGAGTGAGAGAGGGGTAGAGAGAGAGAGATGCAGGCTCACAATGCGGGTGTCACATAGAGATGTACTTTAATATTAATAGGACTAATAACTCTGCAGCTCCAGGGGAAGGCAGACCTGCAGAGAGCGAGAGGACAAAAGCGACAGAGAGACACGAAAGCAAAAATAACCACGGGAGAGAGATGAAGCCAAGTTGGTAACGTGCGTTAATGGGATGTGAGCGCATACAGATGAAGAGAGGGAGGAGAAGAGTGGAGCTAGGTGCATTGTGGGAAGGCCCCCGGGAGTCTAGGCCTAAAGCAGCACAACTACAGGAATGGTTCAAGGCAAGGTTGAGCCAGCCATAGCAACAAACTTGATCAAAAATTAAATTGTTAAGGCTAGTTTTTAAAACAGGGAGGTATTTGCCTTCCTCATTTTTACAATAGTACCTGTGGTGTTTGGGGCCGAGTACAATAACTTCAGTATTGCTTGAACGAAAGATTGCTGGTCATTACTGTCTTTATGTCCTTAAGCCAGGCTTTCTCAAGGATCTTAGGGAAGTTCCTCCTCCAGGGAAAGAGAAGGTTGGACAGGTAGTTGGATGAAGCTCAATAGGCTTTTCAAGAAGAGGGTTTAAAACGCACTACTCTAAAGGCCTGAGGTTCATAGCTTGTCGATAAAGACAGAGTAATCAAATAAAGGAGAGTTATCGGTTAAAACTGGAGTAAGCAGACTAGGTGTTATGGTATCTAAGAGACAGGTTGATGGTTGAGATTACTTGGATAAATTGGTGAAATTTGATGGTAGAAAACAGTCAAACTGTACATTACAGCATGTTTTCCAAAGGTTCCTTTGTTTGAAAATACATTGTTGCCCATTGAGGGCAGGAGGTGATGCATTGTAGCTGTACTAGCTATAAATGTATCATTAAAAACCATGCTAGAGTTATAAGAATAAACAGATCAATACAGCTATATGACTCTAGTGGGGGCAAATGTTAGAAAACTTGGAACTGCTCTGCTTCAATCACTTAAAATGCTCCCTGCATTTCCTTGTGGGTGAATCCAGCGGGACATAGCTGCAGTGGCACAGCAGAAATGGCCTCTTAAAATCCATGCAATAACCCTGAGAGGATTTTACGTTTTAACTGCTTCTGCCAAGAGCTCCTGTAGACCCTTTAAAAGTAGCGTCATTGAAATAATAGAAAATAATCTTAAGCAACAGTTTTCAACCAAAATGTGCCAATGATTTCTCACTAGCTGATTTGAATACGCCATGAGTGCCTAGGATGAAATTCTACAATTTCATATTCACATTAAATGCTCTGTATGCTTTTAATCTGGTTACAAACCAAGAAATAATGGATATCAAATCACGTTTTAGCTGCTGGGTCATAACAGCTGGGTTTAATGGTTACACAGATCTTTCACATCCAGAGTGTGGAGGTCAGACAAAAACATAAATGTGTTTTCCTGCTGCAAGGCCTCCCATATTTGCACGGGCTAATTTAATATGTTGGAGGGGGGGCATTGCCAACTGTGATCCAGCAAATATCTCTTCATTTCATTGTCACTGATGGTGTTCAGTTGGATGCTGTTGGTGTAATGGCAGCATCTCAGAAGACGTCAATCAGCCAGCAGATATATGCACTAAGTTTTATCTGTTATCAAAATGCTACAAGAGTCTTTAACAGAATTCACCCTTTTGGTTTTCATGACCCTGTGATGTTCTCTCCAGCGCCATCCTCAGGCCACCCTCCTTATTTTGTTCTTCTCCCAGCACTGATTATACATAGCAATATAAATACTCAGTGTGTGGTGTGTTTAATTGGGCATTTGCATTCTCTGGGGTGTAATAAACATTGCAGCCTCTGTGGGATCTTGGCAAAGGTTAAAATAGATTTATTTCATGTCATGCAATTCCTGTCATTTTGATGAAAGAGTGAATTTAAAGCTCTTCATGCATTATTAATGCGAGTGGCCAGATTGATAGAATAGACAGACAAATCGAGGGAAAGTGGAGGAGGGAGGAGGAGGTGGAGAAGGAGGAGGAGGGAGAGAAATCCCAGACCTCTCTGGCATCTGTGTCCTGTTTTGTCAGTAATCTCCTCACTGTTGCATAAGCCCTTCAGCTCAACATGCCCTGAACTCTCTCCCTTTGCCTGTCAAATAAACACCAACCAGTTCCTTTACTGGTGCAGACAAGTCGAACATGTCACCTGTGTGTGTCTTTGCATGTTGTTACATGAAGATGTGATGTGTTAATGAAACACATCAACGTGAGAAGACACCAGCAGCAGATTTGGCCCTTTGAGGTTTTTCAGTTTTTCGATGGTGTGAAAGAAGATTGAGAGCATAAGTCCTCAGAGGAGACTAGTTAGTCCGAAGTAGGGCAGTATGACACATGACCTGCACTTCAACACACACATACACCCGCGCACACACACACACACACACACTGGATATAAAACCAGTACTGAACTGCAGAGTAGTTCTGCAGAGTTTGTGTGTGTTCTTAATCCTGTTACTGACATGGGGGATAAAGAGGGTGATGGAAAAAGTTGAAAGATTTGGAGTTGGAGTTAATATTTCTACTTTTGCCTGTCTTTTAGTGGCAGCTGCATGTGTGTGGTTTTGTGTGCAGACAGTGCGTACACAAGCAGCAACACACTCACTGCCCATTTTGATCAGATAAAAGCTGTCACCACATCAGGTGCGGTTCATCTTCCACCTTCAATTAGCAGGCTCCTCATTTTTCATCTCTCCGTCTTGTTTTTCTGACACGAAATCGAGACAATGATTTCACCCGAAAGCCTTTTTGTGTGAAAGCTCCTAAGCGGAAATACCTGAACATTTCCTGTCTCTCTGAATAAATGTCAGCTGGGTTTATCTCCAGCCCCACCAAGACGCTCAGAGGATAAACAATATAGGTAATGCATGATTGGATTGACTTCATTGCAGCAATGTGGCAGAGCAGAGGGAGGGATCACAAAACATTATTGTAGAAGTGGAATGAGACAAATGGGACGTGACGTCAAGCAAAGCACAAGCCCAGACACCCTGCTGCCCAGTGGTCATTAACACTGTCCTCTTTCCATATCACACGTCTCCTCTGCACTGACAGAACTGGTGTGAGGTTCTCTGTTAAAATCTCTTTAGGAGGCTTTGGACATTGTCCAAAAATAAGTAAGCCTAATAATGAATTATATATGAGACCTTAGATATGTAGCACTCATTGTAAGAGGAGCTGCACAGAGCGTAACAAAGTAATTACTCATTTCTTTTTGTTTCTCCTTTTTCTTCAGTCCAGGGTGGTCGCCTGCATGACAGCGATCCTCAGTCAGATGGACGATCGTCATTATGCCACATACATAGAAACGTTCAGTGGAACCACTGATCTCGTGGTAAGTAAACACTGGTCGACTTTCTTTAAATTTACTTTGATGCTTAGACACAAAAAAAAACATATTTTTATGAATAAAACTAGAATTACCTCCCCCGAGGCACAACAGTCCTCCTATGGAACCAAATTCAAATTCACTAGACCCAGATTATTAATTGGAACTCATGCTTATCAGTCCCCATCGAGATCCGTGAATTGTTCACTGAGAAAATCTATGAAAAATGTTAAAAAACGGCATCTCAAAGAAAGTGGAAAGAAAATCCCTTGATCTATTTCCTGATCCAAATCTGCACCCACATTTAATGTGTTCTTTCCTGACCCATACCTCACCCTTTCGCCAATTTCATAAAGATCTGTTCTGTTGTTTTTGTGTAATCTTGCCTGCAAAAACAAAGATATATACTTACCAACAAACGATCGGACAGGGATTACTATGTCGGGCTATTTTACAATATTTGTTTCAAAGTTAAAAAATCATATTGCACCAACATCTACTTATTCACACACTCATTACTCTCTTGTCCATTCCGCTGCAGGACTTCCTGATGGAATCCTTCCTGCTCTTCAAGGACCTGATTGGAAAACATGTGTATCCATCTGACTGGATGGCCATGATCATGGTGCAGAACAGGTACCACACTGCCCCGGATTTGAACCATCAACCCGATCGTCTCGGTTCTGCGTCTGTCACCAGTAAAAGCCACAGCTGCCTTAGTGTACTTTCGAATGGTTGTTTACATCTGCAGTGACTTGTGCGTCCAGACAAACCCACACAGGCATAAGTCAGAGATAGTAAAGCTGGGATCAAGGCTGCAATGATAAAAACAGCTGATGTGACAAGTGTGTTTGTGTGTGTGTGTTAGTAATGATGTGAGCTAGACAGGAGGCTGGAGTTGTGTCATGGGAAGAGAGAAGGCAAAGAGGTAAAAGTGAGAGAAGCGACAGGTAGATAAGGAGTCTGCAGACTGGGATTAGAGAAGTGCAGATGTGTAGATAGAGAGAGAAAGTTCCACTTGAAAGGGGCGAGTGGCGGCTGGCACTGGATAACGATGACAGATGGATGGTGCTGGAGCAGGTTTGCTGCTTTACTGCAGAAATGCATATAGTCACAACTCACTGATACCACTGCCCACAGAGCGTTAAGGTGCTGTTAGGACCTGTCATTGTGAATCTGAAGCATCATTGCACTGTTATCTGAAGCAAATAATAGAGCGGGTGTCGAGGATAAAACTGGACCATTAAAACAACAAATAAGTTGCACTGTGATTTGGGACAGATTCCCCTTTTTTTAATTCTTTGATAACAAACTTTGAAATGCATCTCCTCCCTTAAGATTTGACTGAAGTGACTCAACCTGTAAAGTAGCATCACAGACACTTTTGTGACACTAATGTTGTATAAGGTAGAGGCTTCTCCCCCTCCGGAGTTTCCTGACACCAGAGATCACAGTTGTCCCTTATTGTTTGAACTGCTGGCTCAGGCGGATGCTGCTGAGACAGCCCAGGAGGAAGCAGCCGTGTCGGAGGAGCACCGGGGTCGCGAGCCGTTTGAACTGCTGCCACAAGTGGTCGTGGTATAGGCCGACAGGAAAACCCGAAGGCGAGAAGCCCTCAACTTAGTATGACATCTCTATCATGAGAGAGCAGGGGCTGAAGCAGCCGTGTGTGAGGACATGGGGGACGAGGATGGGGGACGTCTCTGTAGAGGGGACAATGTGATGGTTTAGGAGTTTAGTCTCAGCAAAGATTAGAAGATGAGTGCAGACTTCCAATTCACGAGGGGTCACAGGGCCGGCCCACTATTGGTTAGAGGGTGTTGGCCTTTTCAAATTAAAAGTCATGACGAGAGGATGGGTGTGTTGCTGAGATGGTTTAAAACAGTGGGTGGCGTATGTTCTACTCATGAAAGTAGATTCTCTTCATAAAAATGTGCTGATGAATTTGGTATTAAAAACAGCATTTATGTGTTTCACCAGAGAACAGTCATTTGATTAAATGCGGGTGCAGTATCTTATTTATCCAAAGTTCCATCAACTAGTGTGTGTGTTTCTTCAGGGTGTTCCTGAGAGCCATCAACACCTACGCCGACACAATGAACCACAAGTTCCTCAATAACGACGACTTTGAAGTCCAGGTCAGTGTGTTTGTTTGTTTGTGTATTTACAACAAAAGCTGTATCTTTACCGCTGCTCTCTTTTTTTAAATGTCAAATCTCTTTTGTCTTCCTCTACCTCCTCTCCATCTAGCTGTGGAATAACTACTTCCACTTAGCGGTGGCGTTTATTACCCAGGAGTCTCTGCAGCTTCAGCATTTCTCACCGACCAAAAGGAACAAGATTCTTGCCAAGTGAGAAGAGGCCGTATAATTTCTTTATTTAGCACGTCTGCCCTGGCGGCTCTGATGATTTGTGATCTATTTTTGTCTGTGTTTACAACCCTTGCTGCCCATTAACACCACGTGTTGCCGGCACGTAGACATTCAATTTAGTTTATGTTGGAGCCACATTAGCACAGTGTTATCTTCCCCACTGGGCTGTTTAGATCCTGAGGTATTGATCCACTTGTTGGAAAGTAAGAAGCTGATTTTTGTCTCTGTGTATTTGCTCTATTCATTTCAGATATGGAGATATGAGGAGACTTATTGGTTTCGCTATCCGTGACATCTGGTACAAACTAGGTGAGAAGATCTAGTCCTCTAGTCCGTTCCTGCTCTGGGGTGTTTACCTTCATATTAATACACACACTGTACCTCTGTGTGTGTGTGTGTGTGTGTGTGTTTGTCTGTGTGTGGCTTGTGTCGTTCAGGGAGCCATAAGATCTGTTTCATCCCCGGCATGGTGGGTCCCATCCTGGAGATGACCCTGATCCCAGAGGAGGAGCTGAGAAGAGCCACCATTCCAATCTTCTTTGACATGATCACCTGTGAACACACACACTCTGGAAACTTCCACAAGGTGTTAACACACACAAACACACAAGCATTCAGCGACACATCCTACTAAAACACACATAGCCACACAGAGACATCAGAGGAAACACTGAAAAATCACTTATGCAAACACAAAGTCTGCACCCGTGCTCCTCCATCGATTTCCTGTGACGTGAAGCATCACACCAAAGTAAAAGGGACGCCTTAATTACGCTTGCATAATAGATTTTTGTTCTCCCTCCTCCTCTCATTTGCTTTGTTCTCTCCATTTTGTCTCCCCCTGTTTCCTTCTCTCCACCTCTCTCTGTTTCTCCCACAGTTTGAGAATGAGATCATTCTGAAGCTGGACCATGAGGTGGAGGGCGGAGGAGGCGATGAGCGATACATGCAGCTGCTGGAGACCATGTAGGCTTGAGTATTAAATATGACTTCACTCATAGAGCAGCACTCATTAGAGGACAAACCTCAGCCAAGGCCCACTTCTACACGTACACAGGCTTTACTGTCTGATGGCTGTCAAGACGTGAACAGGATTTTCAACAAATAAGTTTAAAAAGTGTTTCAGATACAACTTACCAGTCGTACCTTTGAATTCAATAAAATTTCAAACACTTGATATCAGTTCAGTTGCTTTTGTGCAATCTTGCAAACAGACAGAGGGGAACACATAACCCCCTTAGTAAAGGTAATTATACTGTTAAATAATATAAACAAGTACAATAAATTAATAGTGATTCTGTGGATGTTTGTCCCGTCAGCCTCCTGGACTGCGCCGCCGAGCAGCTGGCACTGAGGCCGGAGGTGGAGCACTTTGTCTCCTTGGTGAAGGGACTCCTGATCCGTCTCCTCGACTACCGCACCGTGATGAGCGATGACAGCCGCAACAACCGCATGAGCTGCACCGTCAATCTGCTGGTAGGTCCCGCCGTGTTTTGAAATGCACCAGTTAGATTGCGTCCCCCTCCCCAGTCTTTTAAAAACCTATGGGGGGGTTCAGCTTTCACAAACTCATCCTCCACAACAAAGATGTTGCAGTGAGTACAGGGCACAGAAGGAATCCTAGTTTCACCTCATATGTGTGTGAGCCTTTTCTCCAGGAACTTCAGAATCCCTTGTTTTCTTTATGTTTCTCTAATGCTCTTAGAATCTTTGAAAATCTCCTTTATCCTGACAAATTGCATAATGCATAGACTTGCACCACAGAGTGCATTTATTGAATAACCTTGTAATTCATGCACCTTTTTGTTGCTGTAGATTGGAACAGCGCGGCAAGGAGCTGCTCATCCCACACACGCACATCGATAAACTCATTATTTTCTGACAGAATTAACTCAGCTTCAGCTAGTACAGTGTTTGTTCCGAACTGATCTCATCAATAATCTCATCCATTCGCACCACAGATATAAAAATATGTGCATGCCGAGATCTTTATACTCCCTTTTCCCTCATTTAATTTCTTTGGTTATTGATCTAAAGCAAAAGATCCGTCTGGGTTTGGTCTCTGACTCTTTGCAAGCGGTTGCATCAGCTCCCGTCTGTTCCACGTCCTCTCTCTCATCTGATCGCCTAATCAGATTCTACCCCCCCCTCCCGCCCCAAGGTATTCTCAGGTTTAGAAAATGGATCCCCGTCTTCCCACCGTGCGATTGTCTCCACGTCAGATATAATCATATAGTTCCTCTTTGTGAGACGCTAACGCTCAGTATCAGGATCAGATTAAGTGGATGTGAGTGTTTGCCTATCTCTTCATGTATTATGCTGACACACAGCCGAGGTGTTTATGTCGTGGCTGACCCATTAGCTATTCTCTTTCAGTTGTTTGGCCGACTCAGAAAACTCCCCTCTGCGGATTTTCACAGTTTCACTCGGGGAAAACACACTCACACACACACACACACACACACACTAACTCACATTTGTATTTGATGCCTTTTCAGCCAGTATACTGGAGAAAGACAAGTCCTTCCGGTGACACTTATTTCTGAACAGCTGCCTTTTGTGCGGTGTGACGATAGTGTAGTTCGACTGTATATTGTGTGTATATTCTAAAGATGCAACTTAGGCGACTGATATGATGCAAACATCTTCATAGCATTCATCAGAAAGTTTACCTTTTTAAGTTAAAATGCATCAGTGCCAACAACCCTAACCCTAAAAATGTAAGCATGCTGATATAAATATATGCAAAATATGCTTTGCCTTCACTGAAATACAGCTTGTGTTTCTGATTGTGTTTGTGTTATTGCATCTGTTGGCTCATGCTCGTGATGGGAGGTGAGTAACATCAGTTAGTTCCATTCTACTGTTCTCTGTAGATGTCATTAAACTTCATTAAACTGGGAGTTTGGGCTGTGTAAATTGTCCTCGCACACACTCCCACACATTAACACAACAGGCTGTCAGGGGTATACAATATAGCACACACACACACAACAGTACAACCACTTTACCATATAAGACCTCTGCCACTGACTACACACAAAACTTCAACCATTGCAGTGAATGATAGTGATTTTGAAAATCTGTCTCCTACTCTTACACACACACACACACACACACACAAAAACACAAACACACACCCAAATGAATTAACACTAACGCAACTCCTCTTTTTTATATTTTTTGCAGAACTTTTACAAAGACATCAATCGTGAAGGGATGTACATCAGGTATTTGACTTTGTATACATTTTGCATAGTGCTTGCATGCATTTGCATACGCACGCACGTGTGTGTGTGTGTGTGTGGTGTGTGTGAGGGCGTGCACATGTGTTTGGCTCCATAATCTGACAAGGGATTATATGAGTCCCATTGAATTAATGTCAAAATCCACGGGATCAGCTCTTAGTCTGACTGGAGAGAGAGCAGGGAGGAAGACAGACATGATGGGGGTGAGGAAAGAAGCGGTGAAGAGACAGGAGGATGGGAGGAGAGAGAGAGGGAGAGAGAGGGAGAGAGGGAGACAGGGGCAGGGAGGGTAACAGATCCCGTCAGGTCCTTCAGTGCATTGCTGGAGACGGATTATGGCTGTAATTAGTGATCGGTGTGTGTGAATGGGAGCTCGGCTCCTCGGCTGGTCAGCTGCCTCCTTATATCCTGCAGAGAATATGGAAACATTCAGGATGCTCATAAGTTAATGTGAACAATCAAACCTGGTTTAACACAAATATACGTTTAATCACTGCACATTTGTTGAATAAATTAGAATGGTATCTTAACACTTATACTAAGATCTAACTAAATGACCACCGGCCATGCAACAATACCCAAATCCAATTAAGTTAAGGTCCAGCGTGTGGATTATAGGATATTACATTTACATCTTAACTGCTCACGTTTACAATGGGGACCCTGCTGTATATTGTGCTTGCTGCGTAACACTTGATGCTAACGTGACTCCTCCATATCTCCTCATCCTGAAAGTTTCCTCCTCTTATAAATGAACCTGATTATGATGGAGAAAACATAATTTCCCCTGCAGAGTCATTCAGAATTTCCTTCATTCACTCCACAAAAGCGTCTATTTCACTAAACCTTCATATAGAAGAACCTCATGGTCGTCCATTCAGAACTCATTATTATATAACGTAAACTGTCTTTGCTGAAAACTGATGCACGGAACTTGCTCACCTCATGATGATTCATACCTCGATCTCCAATTCAGCAAAAATATTCTTTGAAAACAGGCAGTTGTAGAGACAGTGAAAACAAAACAGGTGCTGTGTCCCTGTTGCTACATATGTACTGCATAATAATCACACAATCCATATGTGGTGGCTGTGGATCAGGAGATAGAAAGGGTCGTCCACTAAGCAGAAGGACGTTGGTTTGATTCCCAGTCCAAAGTGTCCTTAGGCAAGATACTTAACTCGCTAAATTGACTTTTAGAACTCTGCACTGCATATACAAAACGCTGTGTGGGTGATGGATGAATGTGACTTGACGTACCAAGAACATGACTTTAGAACCTTAGAATGACACTTAAAATGTCACTAATAAATTAAGTTTATTATTAGACATTATATATTTCATTTTTTGTCCTGTGAAATCGCTGCGGAGCTGATTCACCTGCATCTGCCAATTCTTTCTCATCTAACAGCTGTGATCTGGGCTCCACTTGTTATATTGTATGAAAACAGTGTGCATCAAAAACACACTTCACATTTATTCCTTTTTTTATGTGTCAAGTATTGTTGCTGTAATCGCGTCAACACACTATAGACCCATAACCCTCCTATGATGAAAATGTAGTGCGGTTCAGTTCGGAACACTGTCGTTTTTTATATACTTGGAAAAGAAAAAGAAGTAGAGAAGATAAAACCAGATCTGCAGCCAGACAAGTGTTGGGTTAAGGTTTGAGAGCAGAGAAGGAGGAGATAAGAGGAGGTGAATTTAAGACGGTGGGAGCATTCAGGTAGAAACTATACGTGAATGACGTGAGAGTGCATCAACACTGCCCAAGCATGCAGGGAACTATTCAGTAAAAAATAATACATTAAATGTTAATGGCTTCACTATAAAGTTGAGCCTCTGGCCAGGTGGCAACATGTTTCCTCCAGACAGACGGAAACAGACGCACATAAAGATCGAAATTAAAAACAGAAGCAAGTAATTTGGCTCATCTGAAACTTAATGTTCCTGTTTTTCTCTCGTTAAGCTTCTAAACGCTGTCTGGCTCTGTCACACTATTCAAGAGACATGAGTTCAATAGTGCTTGTGTGTCTGTGTGTGCTCTTGAATGACCTTTCCGTGTTGTGGACATGTTAGAGGGCATATTTAGGTGCGTGTGTGTGAGTGGGACAGTGACACACATGGGATTAATGCGTGCTCTCAATAGACAGGTCCTCACATTGCACAACAGCGGCATCTAGTGGAGCCGTGCGTACATTGCATATGAAATTGACGCAAGCTCTGTTTTTGTGTGTTTGTGTGTCTGTCCTCAGGTACCTTTACAAATTGAGAGACCTTCACCTGGAGGGCGAGAACTACACAGAGGCAGCATACACACTGCTGCTCCACTCTCGCCTGCTCAAGGTGGGATGCGCACACACAAACACACGCAAACACACACACACACACACACACGCATAGGGATATTTCCTTGGTTAATGCTGGATCCCGTGTCTTGCTCCTCCTAACTTATTCTCTCTCGGCCACGAATAATAGTTTTTCTTTTTATTAGCTGATAAATGTTCACTACATCTTTTATGTCCAAATGATGAAGCTCCGAGGTTATTTTATGGCGCGGCGTCGGCCACTGCTGCTCGATCACTATGGTGATTGATGCCGTGAGCGTGTGCGTGTGTGTGCTCAAGTTTGTGTGCGTGTGTCTTCTTTTGCATGTGTCTGAGTGTGTGTGACCCCTTTCTCGTTTCATGTCTTTTATGGGACACTTAGAGGCTCACAGAGAGGGACACAGGGGGAAAGAGGGGGTCATATCTGACTGTCTCTCTTCTTCTCTCTGTCTAGTATCATTACATCAAAGCGAGTGAATTCTATAATGTTTTTTATAATGTCCATTCATCCTCGGGTTCGGTCGTGTCATGTCCATTTCCCACTAATAGAGGGAGCGGGCTGGAACACACAGATCTAATCCTCTTCCTCACCATTAGGAGCAGAGAGGACGGTTTTGGAATCCCTTGTGTAGTTTCGTGTTTAGTTTTTTAATTTACATAATAGAAGATGAATTATTGTCCCATTTATGTAATAAATGATCTTTGTGTTACTGGTTGTGTGTGGGCACTTCTGTTTAGGGCTAATGTTGATTTATTACAACGCTGAGAGTTCTCCTCTTGTTTCAACATGATGATCTATGGAACAACAGATTGCATCTTCTTTCTGGTTGAGCGATAAAAATATATATATAAGTACTGCACTATATCTCACTTTTTGCCCCTGTCCTTCCTCCCACACCTCTCTCTTCTTTCCTGTCGCCGTTGAAGTGGTCGGATGAGATGTGCAGCCCCCAGTTTGAGTTCAGCAGCTCGGACACCCAGCGGCAGCTCAAAGAAACGCTCTACGACACCATCATCGACTACTTTGACAAGGGCAAGGTCAGCATCACTTTAGATTACGGGATCCTCCATCTCTTTTCTCTTATGTGATGATTTGAAAAGATGTGTCCAGGGGAAAACCTCCACCCAGGTCCGATAGTCTCCTTGAATTCAACCAAGCTGCTCTGAATTTCACTAAATAATTTTTTTTAGCAAGATCATGAAAGAAGTCTGTGAAAGTGGAAAAAGAGATAGCTGATCTTACAATGTTAAAGATGTATTCTGGTTACAAATTTGTAAATGTTTGAAGGTAAATGATCAGGACGATAAAATGATTTAATCGTTTTACGTTTATTACCTCTACCGGCTGTTACATCACATCTGCAACGCTCCATAAAATGTCTTTGAAAAGTCGTTTTTTCCTCCAAAAATGGCTCAAATGTTATTCAACATTAAACCTGTAAAATACTGCAATACCCCTGTAAGAAAGTGATATGAAAATCCTGGAGCCACCTCCTGATCCAAATCTACAACCAGAATTTAGATGGGGTTCTTCCCTGAACCAATAGCACTGTGGTGAAGACATAAGATCCTTGTTTGAGGTAATTAAAAGGAGATTTTTCACTCTGGGAAAAGAATTCCTCTATGAATACCATTTTCAGCTGCTCATTTAACAAATCTGACAGCTCTTACACTCAGTATTCCCTGCTCAGACTTTTATTTTGGAAAATGTTGTTCTATAATATCATATATTCAGTGTTTTTAGGATAAGACTGCTGAAATCACACCATCATGGTGTCCATGTTGTGTGTTTGTGTCAAAATCGCTTTGTATTCTCCCTCCGTGTCTCACGTTCTCTGAAGTGGCAGCAGAGACGTTCTCCACCTCCTCCCCAGAGGCCTGGAAGGAGAGATTCTCACAAGATGAATTCCCACCATGCGCGACAGCTGCTGTTGAAGTATTAGCAGATGGTGTAACGAAGGACACTTCTGTTTCTTCTCATCCTGTGTGTGTCTGTGTGTGTGTTTAGATGTGGGAAGAGGCCATCACTTTGTGTAAGGAACTGGCGGAACAGTACGAGAATGAGATCTTTGACTACGATTTACTCAGCAAGAGATTGGTAATGCACGACTCTCTGGAACCTTCATGTCTACTTCACAACAATCAAGATCTCATTGTTTTTCCACATGTTTTTTCTGATTCTTCATGCAGCGTTTTGCCCTGAATATCATTTATAGATGTTTCATGGGTTTGTCTGAGGCAAAGCGGCTGCTGAACTCTGCTAAATTCTGTCTGTGAACACAGTTTGTACATCTGTTAAACAGTGTTGCTTCGGTCTCTGGCTTTTCACAGTAAAAATAAATTCATGCAAATTGTCCTGCAGCTTGTGTGCTGCACAGTCGCACGTTGTCTGAACCTCAGAACACATTGTTCCCAATAACAGCTTTCCACTCCCAGTATCTGATCTAAACTCTCAAGCCTTATCAGTAATTCAGCACAACCATTCACCCATGTTTAAAAATTCAAACTTACTTGAGGGGGAACTTCCTCTTTTTCAGAATTTTTTTCAATGTGAGCTTCCTCTCCTCCAAAACTCAGATTCTTCATCGTAACGATAAATAACGTTAGTCCCCCCCCCCACCCCTCATACCCCCCGACCCTCCTCATTCTGTCCCACTTCTCTTTCTTTTGTTTCCCTTCTTCCGCACCATAGATGAAGTGATTCCCTCCAAACCTAAAAGTTGACACTTGTGGCGCAGTAGCTATGTCTCCTCTGTGTCCCCTTCACCCCCCCCCCGCACAGAGACCACACTCCCATCAATGGAAAAATCTCTCTCTCTTTATGTAACTGCAGCAGAGGCTCCACCAGCTAATGCTGAATTTATGTAGTTATATAAATGACAGACATTACCCTTGGATACTGCACACTTTATTTTTCTTCTCCATCTATCACCTTCAAAAGGCCGGACTTTCTGCTAAGTGTATCTTTGTCATTGGCAAAAGCTGATAAAGCTGCATCTGAACCTCTGTCTCTCTCCATCACCTGGTCTCCCTCTGCAGGAGAAACAAGCCAAGTTCTACGAGAATATCATGAAGATCCTGAGGCCGAACCAGGACTACTTCGCAGTGGGGTACTATGGACAGGGCTACCCTCCATTCCTCAGGGTTAGTGTGCAACATTCTCACTTTTCAGAGAGTAAAGACACACTGATTCACACAACACACACACAGGGGTGACCAGCGGTGTAAGCTAGCACTTTCCAAACCTTTTTGCTTCTGACGTTTTACCTATCCCGTCAATCTTCTCACCACTTCTCAGATTTATCCGCTGTCACTGTATCTAAAGTTGTAAATATAAAGCAGGTCAAACTAGCTACACCTTCAGCCGCTGTGTACACACTGTATTCATAATTTGATGTAGCTAGAGAGTGCACATCTCCCTCAAGGGCAATGGTCCGATTTTCCGAATCAAAGAAAGTGTAAAGAAATTCTTGAATCTGCCCTCTTTCTGGAATCTGCTCCATGAGTTAACTGGTTCTCTCTTGGCCTCAACTCCCACCCTTCCACTAAGTTCAGATCAGATCAGATGTAACAAACATAAAAAAAAACTTTCTTTAAATCTTACTTTAAACTTAAACTGCATTTTGGTGCTACTCTACTTGTGGAGGATTTTTCATGCAAGACTTATATTTCCAATGCTTTTTCATTATCAGCAGCGACTGGAGCTAAGCTGTTCAAATCTGCGGCAGTGGACAAGTTTCTAAACACATCAGCAGATAGTTAACAGAACGGAACATTGGGTACCTTATGGGAAACATTGTGGATCTGTGGAGGAATTTAAATATTCTGCTGCTTTTCCTCCCTCTGTTCAGTAGATGTGGTTAATCTGATGTGGTCGGGGGTGTGACTCAGTCAATGGGTTAGTTAGGGGGCACAGAGAAAGTGAGCAGACCAACACTGGCCCACGTATGTAGTCTCTGCCAGCTGGAGATGGACAATCCCATTTAACACAGCCCAGAAGAGAATATTCACATAGAGATCACAGGATAAACTGGGGTTAATATGGCCATTAGTAAGTTAGTAAAGCTTATTTATTGTCGCACTTTTATGGAGCATTAATAAAGGAGCCACACAATTAAACATGAGCACATATTTTCAAAACTAGATAGAAGCAGATTAGAAAAATTCCGATGAAGATTCCAGCTGCTTTTTAAAGGCGTCATCGGTGACAGCAGATCCTAAAGCATTAAGAAGAGTATTCCAGAGATTCAGAGCCAGTAAGGTAGAAGCAGTCAGAGATGTACATAGGGACCTGACCCTGCAGTGCTGTGTTATCATTCTTGTCACCAACAAATGTCCCCCATGCCTCCAGAACAAGGTGTTTATCCACCGGGGGGAAGGAGTATGAGCGCAGAGAGGAGTTCCAGAACAAGCTGATGAGCCAGTTTCCCAGCGCCGTGCGACTCAACACCACCACCATGCCGGGAGACGACGTCAGGAACTCGCCGCTCCAGTGTATCCTTGAGGCTGCAGAACACACACATGTACATTGTTATGCACATATAAAGAGGAGAAGGTAAAGCCTGTGATGCCATGCAAGAGAGAATGTTTTATTTATATACATGCAGCGGCTTTGGGAATAAAGGGATGAGGAGATCGACTCAGAAGAAAATACCAGGGGGCCTTTCACCCAGGAACAATACAACTTGCTCAGTCATCAGATGTGTGTTAGATCTATTTTATCTAACAGATTTGGTCTGGATCTAAACTCAATTTGGGTTTACTTCATTTCCCAGTGTCCCTCAGCTATCTGGCTGTGCTGGGATATGGATATGCTCTCTGTCACGTCCAGTTGATTGATTTCCTGACAGATGTTGAACCAGATATCCAGTGTTTCACCGTGCAGCCCGTCCTCGAGATCCCTCCTCGCCTGAAGAACAAACCCGTCCCCGACCAGATCATCAAGTCAGTCAATCACATCACGTCATCTTCATGTCAAAATCTAAATGTCTGTGAAGTTATTAGATAGAATTGAAAAAACATTGACCCCTTTGATTTTCTTTAGCTTCTACAAGGCCAACTACGTGCAGCGTTTTCACTACTCCAGGCCTGTGAGGAAAGGACCCGGGGATCCAAACAATGAGTTTGCTGTGAGTGATTTTCTGAAAGTAGATTCATGAGCACAGGGAGGGTGAAAATATTCAAGAGGCTGTTGTTTACTTAGCATTTGAACCTCGCTTTAAAGATGAGACCCTGTTTTATAAAATAATAGGATTTATCAGCAAAGTGCAGGATGATTATATGATAAGACAAGGTTTTACTGGAGAATGCGACATTAGATTCAGGTATTAAAGTATCATAACATTAGCTTTTATAATGGAAAGAGAAACACCACCAGCATTCTCTCCTCTGAACTCAATTTAAACCCTGGTCCCTGTGGTGGAAACGAATGTTCCTGCAAAGCTTCCAATGGTCTCAGGGGGGAAATAAAGTTGAAATGCGGCTTACCATTAAAGAAAGTTATTTCGATACTGTACTAACATCGGTTTCACTGGTGCAATTGTACAACGTCAGTAGAAAGGAGAAAATCCATAATTAGATAAAGCCAACCAATTTCACAAAAGGAACAACTGTTGAAAAACCTGATTAAGATAAAACGAGAGTAACTGAGATGAGTCGTGGCAAAGTATAGGAGCAATCTGTTGGCTACCAGGTCTGTACAGGGTCTTGTATATAAGAACAAGGTTTACTACAGCAGTTCTAGGTTGTTTTATAGTATTTGATGTGTTTATATGACAATGGTTATTTCCAGAACGCACTTGTGAGTGTGTGCAAGCGTGCGTCTATGTGTCAGACTAAAGACCTCCTCTCCATCTTTTTGTTTTAGTCGATGTGGATTGAGCGCACAACCTTCACCACTGTGTACAAGCTGCCAGGGATCCTGCGCTGGTTTGAGTCTACTGACTTGAAGCATGTGAGTATTTGTGTGCATATCCCATGTTACATGTTTGAGTTGTATGTTGACTGTAAGCTCTGTTTCCTCCTGTGTAACATGGCCCCCCTCTGCTCTGTCATCTTTCTCTCCACCTCCCCCAGACCACCTTATCGCCACTGGAGAACGCCATAGAGACCATGGAGTCCACCAATAGGAAGATCCTGACCATGATCAACCAGTATCAGGCTGATTGGAGCCTTCCCATCAACCCCCTCTCCATGCTGCTCAACGGCATCGTAGACCCGGCCGTCATGGGCGGCTTCGCCAAGTATGAAAAGGTGATCTACAATCTGTCTCCGGCTCCATTTAGAATCTAGTTCATAACAAGAGACTTTAGTCTATCAGGTCATGACTCCTAAAGGAAACAGTGTCATGGCTCAATGCTCAGTATTGAATAAAAGCCTTAATGTTGGTTGAATAGAGATTAATGGTCAAAAGTTAGAATATTGATCATTTACATTGGTTTAATTGAATGTTTTAAACGTGTGTTATAACCAATTGGTGGTTGCTTTATTATTATTTTAAAAGTTTTTTAGAATAGTGTAACATCAGTGGAGTTCAAGTATATTTCATCTTTTTATTCAAACGACCACAAGATTAAATTAACTTTGCCTTGTTATTCCCTATGTGGTTTTTATTTTAATTCAACAAGGACTGCTTGGATTTTGTTTAATTTCTAAGGCCCTGTGATGAAAGATTTCTGATTGAAAGTTTTTGAAGCCCCCCGACAACAAAGAGACAGCCTCACTGCACGGACTATTCTCTCATGAAGAAAATATTTGAATTAATTCTGTATCAAACATCGGCTTCACCTCCTGAGGCTCCGACTATGACTCAAATATAGCAATAAATGCAATGAATGTCAGCATGAAATATTGTGAGTGCTGCCCCCTCGAACACTATTCAATTTTATGAATTCACACATAAGAGGAGATCAGTGTCCCGTTGGAGAACCTGGTGACTGATTTAACAAGTTTCTGAGCAGGTGAACCATATGTAATCGCTTATATGAGTTTTGAATGTTTCCTCTGGATCAGGCGTTCTTTACCGAGGAGTACAACGAGCAGCACCAGGAGGACAGAGATAAACTGGTGCGCCTCAAAGACCTCATCGCATGGCAGGTACATGTACACACCACATTGAGTCCTCTTCCTCTTTCTGCATCTGTCCTGCTGACGCCACGACATTTGTATTCATAGATCCCTCTCCTGGGCGGAGGGATCTCCCTCCACGGGAAGAGAGTGAGCGATGACCTGCGTCCGTTCCACGAGCGCATGGAGGAGTGTTTCAAGCTGCTGAGGAAGAAAGTAGAGAAGGAGTACGGAGTGAGAGAACTGGTGAGAAACAATCTTGACTAAGACCGCGTTTCTCTGCAATAGAAAAAAGGGTTTAACTCCGCAAGACTGGATACAGAGTGAGTGTGGTAGAGCTGATCTAATGGAGCTCTATATGAGCTGACCCGGGCGGATTTCAAAGATCAAAGCTCCCACAGAAAAAGCCTATGAGCACAATGTGGATGTGGGATTTGTACCTTTTTTAATTCCTCTACAACCAGACTGGGGATCGGATGATGTGATCGGGGCTAAATACAGTCATTACCTTGTTAATTGGCCGAGCCCTTCGGGGGAGATGTAACTAATGATGAGTGGGAGGGATGATATGCCGCCTGCTTTTTAAGAGTAACCTTCTCCTACTCTGTGCATTCTGTGGTGACGTGCTTCTGTCTCTCTCTTTGAAGAGCACCATCCCCAGTATGTAATATTGTGTAACTTTGCAGCCGGACATGGTCGGGAGGAAGTCCACTCGTCCCCGCTCCATGCTGCGCTCCTTCCGTCAGTCCATCATCTCCATCTCGTCCCTGCAGGGATCTGAGTGTGGGACTCCAACCAAGACCTTCGCAGACAGGTGGCCTCCACAGACCTAATGTGTTGATACAGACAGTGCTACACTCGTTTTCTATAATGTGCATTTACATATCTTACATGTGCAACTGTGTTACACTATATATTCTGTTTGCATTAGATGTATTATTTCTATACTTCATTTCCTTGTGTTGTGTGGTGTCTGGTATTGTCTTGTTTTATCGTGTCTTGTTGCGTTGCATTGTACATTATTGCATTGAATCTTACACCAGAGTGTGAAGTGGGACACTTACAAACACAATGTTGTCATAAAATGGTCCCAAAGTGTCTAAATTAATGGCATAAGATCAAAACTCCTCAAATTCCACCTGCTATTACTGCTGTTTATTTTTGTGTGGATTATTTTCTTTAGTTTTTTTCTTTTTGTCCCTAGTGACACATGTAAAGCATCCTTCGGTCTCTTGAATATATAAATTCAAGTTATTATTATTGTTATTGAGCATACAACTTACCTTCAATTAAAAATATGGATTCTTTATGGAACCCAGAGCAACAGATTTGAAATATATATTGAATCCTTTCATTTCTTTACTTTCCATTCAGGGACTTCCCCCCCGAGTCCCCGAGCTCCTGGTCCTCCACCCTGCAGCACTCCAGTGGCAGCATGAGTGTTGGCACGGTGGAGGAGGGGGTGGTGACGGTGGGCGAGGCAGAGGTCAAACTGAGAAAAAGTAAGAAGAAGAAGAAGAGGAGCAGCATGATCTTCATCACGGAGGAGAGGGACAGGACGAACACGCTGGACTCCAAACGGGTGAGAGTCGGAGGGGAGGACAGGCGTCACGTGACGGGATGTTGAAGGAACACAGAGCTGAGAGTCCGTGGGGGGTGCTGCTGCTGAGCTCTGTGTGCTCTCTGTCTCCCTCTAGCTGTCCAAGAAGCAGGAGTTCCGCAGTGACACCAACTTGTCTGATCCAATCGAAGGAAATGTGAGGCTGACCAGCGCTAACTCCAGATCCCTGCCTGCCATCACCGGTGACAAAAACACACACACACACACACACACACACACACACCTGCTGCTCTGGTGTATTACAATTGAGTTTCCGTATATCTGTAACACAAGCACCCACACACGTTCAAACACAGTCTAGAGCTGAGAGGAACTTCTGCTTCTCCTGTTCTGGCAAACTGATTCTAAAAACCCATAAACCAGCTCATGACAGAATAATGTAGTTGTGTGTGTGTCAGCGATAAATTGGAGACACTGGAGAATGTGGCACTAATATCCTGACCTAACACAAATTAGTGAATCAGTGAATCAGACACGTCGGTTGGAGGTTTTCTGAACTGTTTCCTCCAGTTCATATTTCATCTCTCAGAACAGAGCATTAAAGCAGAATTCACTGATGCTGCACTGGCGTCCTGCCCACGTTGGCCCACGGCAGCGGAGCCAGCCTCGACTCTGGTGTTAACACACCACCTGCGATTAGCAACGCCGACCACAAGCTGCGTCGCCTCACTGAACACACACTCTGGGCCACCGGTGCTGCCAGAACACACAGTGCATCGGTAGAACAGCTGCAAGTCTGACAAAAAACAATCACACGGCTGCAGGAGGAGGAGGCAGAGTGTGTAACATGTGAGACACAAACACTGAATCCTCTGGTGTGTCTGTGTCCACAGGTCTGTCCTTGGCTGTGGTGGGAGGCCCAGAGGACGTGGACGGCTCCAGATCCAGGAGGGACAGTAAGAGCATGTCGCTCTGTTTGACCTCTGACCGGACCGCGGACAGACGCTCCAAGGGCGTCATCAACCTCCTCTTCAAATCCAAGGTAGAGGATGAGTCCGGTCTAATGCACTGACATCACACTGATAGGTTTTACTCTCTAGCCGAGACCATTATCACTTCTCAATGGTAAACATGATCTTGTTGTCTTAAAGCATAAAGGGTCAAAACACCAGAAACGGCTAGTTTGATAAAACCACCTCTACCAGCTCACTGAAAAACACTTAATATATTATGGATGGATGGGAGGATGGATTATTAATTACTATGGGAAATTACAGCTAGACAGATAGATGCAAATATACAGAAAAACTAAATTCACAGTTAAATCAAAAACAGTTAGTGGCCCTGAGGCAGTTAAATTAGACGCAGCATAAAAACAAAATGTAATTGAAATATTAAATTATAAGGACGTCTTACGGTATCTAGAAAGAGCCAGGTGAGCTGTTTCCCCTTGTTTTCAGTATTTGAGTCAAGCTTAACTGAGGACCCACTGTTATCAAACACACATGAGTGGTTTCAATCTTTTCATCTAACTCTAATGAGAATAGGCCTGTTTTATAAAATCTAGATTATTCCAAGCTATGTTGAAATGTAGATCTATTGTTGTTCGTAGCTTCCAGATGAGACCCATTAACATATTCTTGTCATTTCTACCCCAAACAAAAAGTAAAGCTTGTGTTAACATCATTTCTGTGTGTTTCTTTCACAGAACTCCAAATCCGACGATGGGAAGTCCGGTGACCCGAACAAGAAAAGAGACAGTCATTTCTAGAAATCCATTATTTTAATTTTTATACTTCTCTCTCTCTTCATTTGCATTTGTTTTAAAAATAGATAAACCTGCAGGCAGAAAACCAGAGCTATGCACCGACTCCGTCTCAGTGTTGCTGTTGCCTTAATATAATTGATTTGACCTATCAATAAAAAGCTATTTTGTTTCGCAGTGACCTTTGTTCCTGGTAAATCAAATGCTTCCCAGTGAGGCTAAATGCCACCTCACAGCTTTTCAATCAATTCTGCTTCTACCAGAACGAGCAAACACAAACCATTCCGCCGACGTGTTTGATTTAAGCTTCTTATTATACGTTTTTCATTATTGTTGACTGACGGTAATGGGAAAATAATAATTTGACAAAGCACTAAGGTTACCTTGTCCTCCCGAAGGCTTTTAAACAGAAACATGCTGCCAAAAAAAAACTCTGGCGCTGTTACAGCAAACAAGAAGGTCTAATGAATTCAAACACAATGGAGAGCGACAAACTCAGGAGACGACTGTACTAAAACACTGCAACATCAGAGTTGTTGTGCACACAGAGTTTGTGCTGCGAGTGGCCTGTGTTTACTGTGCGTGATTGGGTCGCTGCTGGCTTTTATTTATTTGGAAACAAAATCAAACATTATGACACAAAACAGTTTAGAGCAATAGACTTACAGTGATTTTTCTACATGTTTTTTTTGTTTTGAGGTGAGAGCATTGATGTGACTACTGTCTGTGTGCTATAAACACAGCACATATAACAAGAGTAAATATAATCATATCAAATTTGAACCCCATGAGAAGTCACTCTGCAGATTCTTTCCACCACAGGAGGCCATTGTTTATTTGCCTCCTCGCTTGCACAGATTGTAGGTGGAGGTTCCCCACTGCTACCTTTCTGTGACCGGGCCTTCAGACTGCTTATGCATCACGTCATAATTTATATTATTAGTTACACATAACAGTTACATATCACAGTGTGCAGTGGTTGCATGTCCAAGTGGGTTTTCTCCAGGTAGTCTGGCTTCCTCCCACAGTCCAAAGACATATAGCCTGGGGGTGGGTGAACTGGACACTGTGAAGTGGCCAAAGGTGTAAACCCCTCATGTACTGTGTCCCACCTCTCGCACAATGTCAACTGGGATTGACTGGGATTTGTTCCAGCCTTCCCTGGGACTCTTAAAGCACAGTGGTTTAGAATAGGACCAATGTCCCAGGGAGAGACATTCCTAGTCTTCATCTGTTTGTGTGTGATCAGATACAAGCATGTATTAGAAACAAATGCATAAACCATTTATAGATGGATGTAATTTTGTGAATATTTGCAAAAAATTTAATTAAGTAAAAGTACAGATTTTGGTGCCTAAATACAATCGAGTAACATTCAAAAGTGTGCAGATTCCAAAATAAAATGTTGAATTGGTCCTTTAAACCGGAGACGTACTTAACTTTCTGAAGATTCACCAAAGACTCTGTGTTTCTAAAGAAGGTCTGGTGGCCGCATGATACACAGTGTTAGATTCTACTGGAGGGAACTTTCCAAAGTTATACAACTCCATAGGATTTGCAATGTGTTGCTAGATACCAGGTGAGTTTTCCGCCCTAAAGACTGTGTTGTGTGGTAGCTGAGTACGAGGGAGTGTGAATAATGCAGCCCGAGCGGTCAACACAGCAGCTCCACACACCTGCAGGACTCCTGTCGGGGCGACTGAAGGGGCGACAAATACACCTGCCTCCTGGTGAAGAGCACATTCCCCCATTTCTCCTGAAGCATAAAGAAAAGAAACTGCACGAGGAGAAACACTGCAGCCTTCAGGCCTGTTCCTGAGCTTTGTTTCAGGATCTCTGGGGCCTGCACTGAAACAAGTGAGGAGGACACAACATTATCTAAAGTCTTTCTTTCTTCACTGACTCATGGTGACATTTTAATGAAGACATCAAAAGAGCAGACAGCCTGCTGCATATGATGAATATAAAAGCATCTCCTACGTCAGTAAAAGCTCATTAGGTTTGTTTCATTGATTCAGATGTGGATGAATATCTCATGTTTGCCCAGAGGAGGTTTTGTTTCCTCCTGGTTTTTGCAGAGAGTCGAGAGGTGATTAGGAACAACTGACACATTTCTCCTCTCCCTTACAAATACTGTCATTAGCTGGCGTCACGCTGACCACCGGGTTTCCACCACAGCCAATTTAAAGTTGCACGCTAGAATTTTCAAAGTAATGCAAAGTCCTGTGCTGCATGACGTCAGTCCGAAGTGTAGATGTTCTGATTAAACCACTGCACCGTGACCGCTGAGAGATTTCAACCCATATTGACGTCCATCTTCTGCAAAAAAACGTCTTTAGTGGGTGGTTAAGTTAAAAGATGTGCTATTTATATTCTCTCAGGGGGCTGCATTGCTTCGCTGATCAACAGACTCATTTCCCGACTCGGCTGGAAAGTGCAACCGTACCAGAAACACTGATTGATAAAAACCCTCTGATGTGTAGAGAGAGGGATGTGAGAAGCATGCTCACAAAGTTATCAGAGATTTATTTCAAACTTATTCCTACGTATGACTTTGTATTCATGGCTCGTAGCTGCATTCATCGTATTCATAACAAACTTAATGATCCTGCTCCGCGGCATCTTTGGTTTCCATATGGAAAACCTGTCAAAAAACTCAATACTCCTGCAAGTTATTAAAAGTGTTTGGGTTTGACTCTGAGTTCACATCTAATCCTTCTCATTAACTTTTAAAGATTGGAGCCGTTGCTATTTTTGGTAACTTGTGTGTCACATTATTCTAATTTATGGCATCCAACCTCTCTGTTTTAACCTTAAGAATTGATGCAAAGAAAAAAAAATTGTCAACATGAAAAGTTATAATCTCCAGCTCGTACTCAAATAATGAGACAAACCATCACATCTGGAAGTTAAGAGGTTCAATAGTCCAGTGTCACGGCTCTTAGAAGCAAAGAGTGAGTCCTTGCACATTCAACTCAGCCAGTGCTCGCTAATTAGTGTCACTGGGTCGGATGATTGAAATTGAGTTTATTATTGAAAAGCTTATTAATATCTTGAATTCTCTGAGTTTTTGTACAGGTCCGCACAAGAGGAGCTCTTCAGTAATCACTGGCAGGAGTTAAATATTTTGGTTTCAGTGTCAAAGAGTTTAAAAAATGTTTTATTTAGAAAAAAGATCAAGTGAAAAAAGGCAATGGAAACATTTTATTGATAGATCTGTTTTGCAAACAGGTTTTTCAAAATGATTTACATTAGAAATGAAATGCACTTCTAATAAAGAGAATATGAAAAGGCAAAAACAGTAGCCAGGAGCATAAAAACTACATTGCAGTGAAGTGTATGAATAAGCAAACCTTCAATTATTTATTCAAAACCAGTGGTAAACAATACAAACCTTAAGCCTTGGCAGTATTGCATGCAGTGTAGTTTAAAAAAGATCCAGCCAATCATTTATAAGTAAACTATTTGTTCAAATTGATGATAGGCGCAGCGCTTCCATCAGCAAGAACTCTGGAGATACAATCAAAACACAGTCGAACATGAAAACCCTTCATTTATTTAGGACGGAGCAAAATGGTCAGTGAATAATTGAAGCCCTCACTTTGGGCTTTTCAATATCTAAACTGAGCGCAGCTGCAAACAGCCTGTGCTCAGCTTGTGCTCCGTCTCCGTGCAACTGTAAGATGGCAGACACGACTGAGCGCCTCCGAATCACAGGCAATGTAAAAATGAGCAGATGATTAAACTGATATATTCAAACAGTGATCAAATTTTTCCTGCATCAGTGGAAATAAGATAATTAAACGCAGGAATATAAGAGAGTTCCTCTTGAGCTGTGTCATCATTGTTGAAGCGGAGGCAGTTCAAACATTGTTTATTAAATCTGTCTAAATAATAAGGCTTGTGTAAGCTGGGAGTTACAGTTGTGATCTTCCGCCACTAGGGGCCAGTAGAACACTGATCACAGGTTTAAGCAACTTCTGAAAAGTAACTACAAAGATCACAGGCCTGACACAATATCTCGAGATTGAAGGTGTTGCAAATGGTATTGGATTGGCTGTGGCTCAGGGGGTAGAGCGTCTCATCATCCAACCAGAGAGTTGACAGTTTGATCTCAGGATACTGAATCCCTCACAGAACAACTGCTGCCGATAGCTTCCCTGTATGAATGGGTGGGTGAACGGCAAGACTCTGTCATCAAGACTCGAAAAGTGAAATATGAATAGAAACCTTTTCTTTATTCCAGACAAATATATTTTTGTCAGATTAGAATGACAAGCTTCCACGATAGCTTCAGTTTTCCGCTGGTCTCACCCTGGAAAGTGTCACCTTAAGTCACAGCTGCATGCAGGGACCTGCTGCTCATCCCGCTCTATTACCCACAATCCTGTTCACCAAGGCTGCAGAGTGTCTGCAAAGGCACGAGGCAAAGGGCATCTCATATTTCTGGAGATGATGACCTGATGCTTGTACTTCATTCGCTACTTTCTCACCCTTTGTTTAAAGAGCCGTGTGTGAATCCTAAACCTTATTCGACCTCAAAGTCTGACATTTGGAAAATACTCCCTCTAGTCCCACTAGAGGGAGTATAGATGAGGTAGATGAGGTCTAGGACACAGTTTCTTTGGGCCTCTTCAAACTCACGTACAGGGACCGTTTTCCCCTCTCAGCTGTTTGCCTTGGGTCAGCACTGTTTGGAGCTAGGCTTCCCTTTTCCAGCCAAGCTCTTTACATTTTAATCTAATGGTATTCAGCGAGTGTTTGTGTAACTGGTGTTCAGGGACACCGTGAATATTTGTCCCAGCGGTGAGTGTGTCCTTGGTGTCTGGTAATAATATCCGAGAGTGGAAAAGAAACACAGCAATTTAAGTGTGAAATATTACAGCGGTCTACAGAGTGAAGTCACCTCCAACCAGTCTCTGCAATTCTGTGACCTGCTCCATAAAACAACAGAAGCAATTGGGAATGAAATTAGATTTAGCTTTTTATTTATTGCTTCACAAAAGTGTCTATTGGTATCAAAGCAGGAGACACTGGTTACCTTATACACAATTACATTTTTATTCAGATACTGCACCAGATATTTCATTAATTCTGTGCATAATTAAAACATTTTTCAAATGACATAAATTAATCATACTCAGGACCCTCTAATAACATCCTGTATTTGTAATAAACATTTGTTTACCTCCACCAGGAAAGGATGTTATGATTTTACCCCTACTTGGGTGTTTGTCGCTTTTTTTGTTTGTTTCTAAGCAGGGTTGCACAAAAAGTATTTGTTTACCATGAAATGATGGAGGAGCGATGGAGTAGTAGTCAGGGAAGAACCCGTTAAATGTTAAATGTTGGTGCTGTTTCTGGAAATGTGTGTGTTTTTCTGTTTTATTCAAACACTTTGACCATTCTTCACAGAGAATATTTCATGGATCTTAATTGAAAAGATTCAGGCACATTGGGACACCAGTGGGCCTTGTCAGTGTTATGCCTTCTACTGAATGCCATTCTAATTCCCTTCTATGCAGCTTTATTCTGAGGTTTGAAAATTCTCCATCCGACCTGTAGAGTGCAGTGTTGAAATGTGGCACCGGCGAGCTCCCTCACTCAGGGACCACCAGCTGTTGAATAACCTCCCCAACTTGGTAAATCAACTCTGATAATGGGCGACTTATCCCCCCCCCGTCTGGTTCTTTCTGCCCGACACTTCATCCTTCTCCCCCCTCGTCTTCCAGCCCATTTGCCCCCCCCTCTGAAACTCACGGTTCTCTCTCCCATCTCTGACAGGTTCTACAAACAGCTGATGGGGGGGAGCAGAGAGTGGAACAGTGCTGCTGTGAGTTTTAATGGGGCTCCTTGTGGTAATCCTAAATCTGACAGCTCTTCAAAGCGGGCCTTGCTGCTCACGTTCCCGTCTCTGGGATCGCTCACCAGCATGTGTGCGTGTGTGTGTGTGTGTGCAATGTGCCACATGTAAAGCTGCGCCGGCAGGCCTGTGCGCGCGCCGTGCGTGTGAAGTAGCACATTTTAGATACGGCTCCTGCGAAGATTGCTGAATTGCTAATGACAGGGAGCTGGAGTGTGTCATTGGATAATGGACAGGAACAAGATGAAAGGTTTTACAGTATTTGCTGAGCCGCTGATGGATTCCAATGCACAGTTTAACATCAGGATTACCGTAATGACGGCTGAGAGAAATCGACATGTCTGCTTTATTATTCACAACTCAGTGTAAATGGTTTTGTATTCATATAGCGCTTTTCTAGTCTTGATGACCACTCAAAGCTCTTTACAGTACGGGTTAACATTCATCCATTCACACACACATTCATACAGCAAATCTATTAGCAGCACTTTGTTGTTATATGAGGGGCAATTCGGGGTTCAGCAACTTTCCCAAGGACACTTCGGGATGCAGATGGGGAAGACTGGGGATCAAACTACCGACCTTCAGGTTGGAGGACAACCGCTCTACCCCTCAGCCACAGCCTCCCAATGTAGACCTATAACTGGAAATGGGAGGATACAGTTAGTTTAAGTTAAAACCACCCACATTACCTACTCATCTAAAGCTCAATATTTATAGTAGTATGTACAAAATATTTACTCCTTTTATAAAATGACAAAATGTTTTAAATGAAAACATATTTAATCTGTCTATTAACTAATACTGTTCAATTAACCTTGTGAGGTTAAAGGGAAAAGAAATCTGCAGGTTGCTGTTTCATGGGAATTATGGGATGTCCTGGCAGGGAGCAGTGACTTCCTTGAATCCTCCCCGGTTGCCGGGCAACGTCATGGTCCTGTCACTAATTAATGTGCTAACTATTGAACTTTAAAGGTGGTGATAGACTGATGTCCTTTTCCCATTTGTTTCCTGTCCTTATGCTAAGCTTAATTAATTGCTGCTGGCTTTACATGTATATTACGAGTGTAGATATTACAGATATTTTCAAAATGTTAAATTACACTTTTAATTTGTCAACACCAAAGAGACCTTTTTACTTGATGCATAAAACCCCAACCGGCTTCTGTAATATCTCTGAGCCCGACAGACAGTATTCAGTATAACGTGTTGTCAGCCCATCATCATGTCATGTCCAATAGGGAAGTGATGTCAAACTATGGGACCCCACTTGTCTCTTTGTCTCAGATTTTGAAACTTAAAAACTTTACTTTACCGTACTTTATATTTTGCTGTGAATGCAACCACAATGGTAAGAATGAATCCAGGGCAGGGTTGTGTTAAAACATACATCTGAGACCGTAGGTCATGAAAAATGTAAAAGACCTCCTGGCTCACCCTGCCTGAGCTGGAACACTGCAGGCGGCCGCTCACTTTCTGGCAGACGAGAGTCAGAGAGAACAGCAGCTCCTCCTCGGTTTGATCGGACCGATCCATCGGAGCTAATCAAATCTGATAAGCAGGTTCCAGGATGACATGGGTTTGAAAGTGAGACTAACAAGCATGACATTCACAGGTTGCAGCAGAGAATGATGACCAGATCACATAATTGATGACTGTGTGCGTGCGTGTGCGTGTGCGTGTGTGTGTGTGTGTGTGTGTGTGTGTGTGTGTGTGTGTGTGTGTGTGTGTGTGTGTGTGTGGTCTGCAGCACCGGGTTTGCTATCGGACACAGTATCTCTCTGGCCCTAATGACAGTCTGTGTGTGTCAGGGAGACACAATGGCTGCAGCGAGGAGGAAATGGAGAAAGAGGAGGATGGAGGGAGCCTGAAAGGAGAGGATATTATCTGCTGCAGAGGGAAGTAATGGCCACTGGGGTTCTTTGTGTCGACACCTTTGAACTGAGAAATAAATGTATACTTTCGTCAGTGTGCTCGGTTGTTGTGCGGATACACAAAAAAAGCATTTTGCCCTTTTCCCTTCACAATCCGGATTCCTCTGTGTCCCTCGGTCATTTTCCTATTTATAGACCTTTGCTGTATGTGCACACATTCATTCACTCACATGTGAAAGTGCATTTGTTTCCCAGTGATGGATGGTGCATGGAATGGATTAGCTTATTCAGCTGTGACCTCAGTACTGGGACCTGTATGTTGAAGCTGATTTGGTAAATTGCCTGACACTCAAGGCTTTGACCTTTGCTTTACCCCCGGTCAGGGGAGATGGCCACCGCAGCAACATGGTTCTTAATGGATTAAACAGTGTTCCAGCTGATTGAAATTCAGTTTCAATGATTCACTAAGAGACACACAATATTCTTTTTTTATTCGTTGTTTTTTATTTGAAACATCATTCCATTTAAAATCTTCACTAGTGGTTCCAGATGGTATCCAACAGAAATAAAAACAACCTAAAAAGCAGACTGGCAAATATTTAAAACTATACCATCTCAGGAGCTGAAAGTATTTCACAATTGAATCAGGCTACTTTAAAATACACTGTACATATTGATATACAGAAATTACAAGTTTGATCATGTCTTTCATTAGTATCAGTTAGAACTGTAGGCTTTTAGGTATAACACCATATATGCAATTCGCTGTCTTTCCTCCACTTTACGGCTTGGACAAACTTAGAAAAGTTTTTCTGAATGAATAAATACATGAATTGTATGTGTTAAGATCTACATGAATATTTAAAAACATATATATTTTTCAATTTCTATATGAGCATGTGACAATTTCTATACCTCAATTATTTGAATGCCCGGTTCGGACTTGGACGTATTTGAGCTTCTGTTGAACAAAGTGTTGATGGAGCATCAGCCTCTGACGTCTCTTAAGGGGATTGCTTGAAAAGTCAGATTTGATCATTAATGTAAAATAGCTGCTGTGATGCACAGGGGAATTGATCCGACATCTCGGGGGAGTCACCCCGGGTATCTCACTGTCCGCCCATTGATTAGGCAGTTGTCACCGGAGGCCTGGTTGCCAAGGTAACTGCCCTCGGTCACCCTAGCCTCCCGTTCTCATTCACTTCCTGCTGCTCTTCACTCTCCGCTGCGCTCTCCCTCTCCTACACACTGCCCGGCTCCTTCTTTTCAAAAGGGCAAGAGCTTGCAAACTTTTTGTGCATGCATCTGTCTACTGGATTTCCATATAAGTGGCTGTCTGCGGTTGTGTGTGTGTGTGTGAGTGTGTGTGTGGGTTTGTGTGTGTGTGTGTGTTTGCGTGTGTGTGTGTGTGTGTGTGTTGGTAACAGCGTGTTGCTTATCAGTCACGCAGAGTGCCCACTGTCTCCCCTGGCGATGGACTGTGATGCCAATCTGTTGCAGCAGCTCATAGGTCTGTCAGTACTGAGCCGGTAAGACAGAGAAAGAGTTGCTCTTAATCCACTCCTCCCTTCCTTCTTTCCCACCCTTCCTCTGCCCTCCATCCTTTCTTTCTTTTGACTTCATTCATCCTTCAAACCGTTTCCTTTATTCCATTTTTGTTGTTTTTCTTTTCCCCTTACTTTCTAAATCCTTAACCTCTCTCTTCCATCCTTTATTTTCTGCTTACATGTTTTTCCTCTGACACTCTACCTTTACCGGTAACCTTTTTATGTACTTCTTTCCATCATCGCTTTAACAAGTTCACCGTGTTTTTTTGTCCTTCCACCTTCCATCTTTCCTTTCATCCATCCTTCCTCTATCCTTTCCCCCCTTTCTTCCACTGGCTGATTCTTCTCCTTTACCTCTCTTTACCTTTCATCTTCTATTTTTTTCCTTCTAATCTATCAAACCAGAAGGCAAAGCAGAGGAATTGGGAATACATTTCCATAGGGAGCTGCAGGGGTGTGGAAGGAATGAGATAGAATTGTGTTGAAATGGAGCAGGTGTAGGAAGCCAGGCCTGGACTGTGACACTGAAGTCAAAGCCCACTGGGGCTGAAACAAGGAATAATAGAAAGATACATGTGGGGACAGTGTGTGAAAGACCAGAAGATACAGCATCTGTACATAATGGAGATTATTTGTCATTCTCCAGAAACGTAATCACTACTGAAGCATAGAACATGTCTTCTAAGTCACAGTTACCGTAACAAGCTCATTCCTGGCTTTATCCAATCACAGCCTGACACGCTCTCCTTTAGTTGATTACTATTGATCTTTAAATTGTTCTCTCTTGTGTCATTCAGCTGTCGATTCAGCTCTGTAAACATTGCACCACTAACTTCCACTCTGCACCTCGTTAAATCAAGATTCCCAAGTCATCTCCTTTCACTTCCTCCGTTCTGGTCCCGCTCATTAAGATGCCTTAACCTTGTGTTCCATTCCTCATCAACTCCCACAGTGTCTGTGCTTCAGGCAAAGCATCTATTTCATAAGATGATGTCATTTCCCGTTGTTCTTCCTGCCGGGGTCCAAGCACCTGCGTGTTCCTCCTGTTCTCTATAAACTGAATTTTATTACTAAAATTATTACTATGTTTTCGACTGATTTCGTTCATCTTTCTGTTGGTTAGCAGTATAATGCAAAAAGTACTAAACAGATTATCAATAAGCTTGGAGGAAGGATGTGGAACGGATCAGGGAAGATCCCATTACAGTAGAGTGCGGATCTGGATCGGCAAGAGGATCCGTTTCACATTGTGAGATAAGAGCCTTTTTCTAAATTTTCGCAAATTTCTCAGAGAATAATTCATGGATCTTGATACAAAATAACTCAGGCATGTTTAGGGCATTAGTTTCTATGAGTGTCTGTAGTTTGGTGGAGATCAAAATTGAAATCGGCATCTAGTTCATTTAAATTTGGATTCCTAAGCGGACAGTTTGGCCTATAGGCAGAGATGGGCACACTTCTGAGTGCCATCTAGTTTCTAATTTTCTCATTCTCCTTCATCTCTCTTTAGGAAACTCCTGATAGAAATGTAATTGAGATAGAGGAGAGTTATAGAAAGTTGAAACTGCTTAGATTCTTCTCTAACGTGCTTCAGAGGATCTCAAACTGTATCTGACCAGCTATTAAAACACGTATGGACCTTTATACCTTCATACCAAGGCATAGAGGACACAATATAGGAGACAAATTATGTCTCTGAGGATAAATAAGATATAATGGACTTACAGACAATAACATAAAGCAATTACAGTGACGTATGTAAGGACCTGATGAGAGTCGGGGAGTGCAGATTAGATTAGATTAAGTAGTGAGATTGCTTCGGAGAGAGTGAGACCTGCTGCTGAGGATGATAGAAACCTGGAGCGAGGGAGAGCGAGGCCTGCGTCACGGTGTGAAGTCAGAGTCGCACCTTTCGACAAAGCTCCAGGACATCCAGATCCAGGAGTGACCGCGCCTGAGCCTCGGAGACTAACCCTCTCCATCTGTGAGCTCTTGGCTGCTGGGCGGAGGCTGAGCGCCTTCCAGCCCAAAGCAGAGCAGCACAGACCTAAAGCTCTGTGCACGGCACCATATATCCATTACAGTACCATATAAGAGTAGTATGGGTGAGGCTTGAAATGTAAAATATGCTTGAGAGGAAATAGAGGTTTAGCAGCATCCTTCACTGCTGGGACAACAAATGTCACTCTGCCTTTCCCGTGCTTTATCATTCTTTATTTTTTCCCTGTCTCCACTTACTGTATATGTCCCCCTTGTTAATTGTGAAGGACAGGTCCTGCAGAACAGCCAGCCCTCTAATTAAACACTGCCCTCTCCTCCTCCATCTCATCCCTCTGTCCTCCTCTCCTCCCTCTCACGTCCCTGGGATGCACAGTGGCTCATTAATTACTCTGGAGTGTACAGATTAGCATGCTCCCTCTCGGTGGCATCCGGTGTAGGAACATATACGCACGTGTGTGTATACTGTACACATACTCTGCTTTCATTATTATTATTTTTAACCAAAAGCTGATGACTAAATTAAGCATATTTGTATTTTTCACTCTGGCCACATGGTTCTCACTTGTATTTTCCCCACAAGTTTGTGTGTGCCCTGTTTTGTTTGTGTCTCTCTGATGTGAAGTGTGTGCAGTCACCACTCCCTGTTCTCTTAGATCAAGTCACGGGTGCAGCCGTCTCTCATCACCCAGACTGATATTGGACAGCTAGGAAGATGAAAGATTCAGAGCAAAGTGAGAACACAGACACTGACAGAAGAGAGGTTCAATCAAAAACAACAGGATAAAACATTTAGGTTACAGTCATGGCGTTCTGTAGGTTGTTGTTGCAATGAAATACACGGCAAAGTCAGACAATTTTAAAGGAGTGTATAGCTTCTATTCCACTTTACAAACAATAGCTGCTTAGCTTGATGGGAGCTATTATATTAAATGCTCAAAACCTGTCTGTGTCTGTTATGTCATTTGGACCCTCCCTATGCTGTCCAGGATTCTGCCTGTCTTTAATTGGCACACAAGTGTGATGTAACCGTCACATCATCTCGAAGTGAAGGTGATGATCGTCCAAAACGAGTCTTCACAGTTTTCCTGTGAAGTTTATTCCGTAGGTGTCTCGCAGTCCTGTCAGTTCAGATAAGAGTTATCTCTGTGCGGCTGTCTGACCTCAGCGTGTTGTGTTGTTCGTGCAGAACAAGTGCAAAGAGCAGCCAATCACACCAGAGGAGACGAGCCCTAAGGTCGGCCGACAGACGAGCCGCACTCCGGCTGTCTCTGCTGCCTCCACTTGCATTAAGCAGGTGCAGCAACGTGAGCCATCATGGTGCTCGAGCTGCGGACACGGTCCCAGCCAGGTGCTGCAAACTCTCAAGCCTAGATTATGTGTCTGATGGCTGAGGCTTTCCCCTGACAGTGTGGTGACTTAAAACTCTGCCTTCTTTTTGTCTGACTGACTGCAGCAAAATCCACATTTTTGCCATCAGCGACTCTTTCCTTGGAGGTTACTTTGTGTATTGCAAGACAATCTGGATGTGAGAATATGTGTTTGTCCAATGCGTACACTGACACGTTTCCACAGTCATCATACACAATGCTCAGTCAACTGTATCCAAGTACACTAAACAGAGGTCCAGGATTGACCTTTCAAACACTTTCCCCCCGTACTGTGTGAAGTCTGGCCTGGATGTGTACTTATGCTTGTATAATGTTATAGAGCTGATGTGAGCAGCACCAACTAACATGATAATAAGTAAACTCCCTCTGCAGCTTTCATATGAAAAAAAACCCCCACATTCAATTATCCGCTAACACTGTCAACATGCTCAGATCTCCCACTGAGAACAAATGCATTACTGAAGAGACGCCACCCTGTGAAAATTGATATTAATTCTTCAAAAATAAATTGGCGTGGTATAAAGGAATGAAAGGAAAACTCACTGATCAGTGGAGCGTCTGAGAGTTCCTGCTGAGCGAGCTGGATATATCAGAGCTGAGGGTTTTATTCAGCCAAATTTCACATCCTGTCAATACCTGTTGTTTAATTAACTGATAACATTCTTAATTTAGGCTGTTAACATCTGTATTTGCAGAGGATCAGGTTGTTTCAGGGTCCTGGTATTGTGCATGTTGTCTCACAGGAAGGTCTTACGGAGACACTTAATGGAACATGAAGGTTATAGGTTACAGATTAATATTCCTGCGATTACAAGGCCTAATGTCTCCTGTGAAAATAAAAGGTCTATTGCTTTGGAGGTGAGGTGGAGACGGGGTGAGTGGGATAGAGGAATGAGTTTGTCTGGAAAAAAAAGTGTGTCCTGGCTGAATTGGTGTGTGACATCGAGCCTGGCAGTATGAAAAGGTGTGTGTGAGTGCGTGTGTGTGTGTGTGTGCTCAGGAGAAGAGGGCTGGTGCAGCAAGACAAGGGCCTCTTTGAAAGCAATTATCCTTGGAGCAGGTATCGTCAGATGGGGTGACAAGGTGTGCTCGCCCTAGCCAGCACAGGGGCAGGCGATCAAATCTCTGATGTGGCTATTCACTTCAATTTCAGGAGCGTATAAATAAAATACTATCACAACAGCCAATAAATGAATGCAGCCAGTGTGAGAAGCCAGGCGAGCAGGTGGCAGAGTGTCCATCGGTCATTCAAAGGTAAAGCAAGCAAGCGGAAAGCTTTCTATCCTGCAGACAGGACAGAATGCAAGAAAAATCCAAGAAAAGAAACCCCACAGAGAATGAGAGTAACAGGCAACTATAGCCTAGTAGTGGAGCGGATGTTTTTGTCTTAGGCTTTTATAACCTGTCCAAGTTCGAGTGTTGTGAAATAGCAGGAGCACAAATGAAAAACAAATACAATCAATTTTTTTCCAGGAGATTGTTTTTGAAAGTTTTGTAGTTATGAAGACCGTTAGGCCGACGTTTCCTCTGAATGAAGGTATCACAAAGTAAATGAAAAAACACACCAACAGTGAAGGAGGTGACTAGCTCAACATGTTTTTTTCTATGTGAGTGAAGATGAACCACTGTCCCTTACCACAGCTTCAACTTCACACATCCATCTGAAGAAGAACAGTTTTATGGAATTTGCCGGCCGGACCAGCGCAATATAGCTACAGCAACTTTTTGTCATTTGTCAGTTTGCTCTTGGAATCACCTGATACACATTCAGTGATATAACACTCTGCAACAAAGTCAGTGTGTTGTACCTTTTAACGCTTTTCACATCAGAAAGTGGCAGATCGATCCATGTGTTTTTATAAAGCAGGTGTTGTTAAAAGCTTATCGAGCGTATATAAAGAATGGCCACATGTCTCTACCTCCTTCCACAATCCACAAATGAGGCCAAAATATCTCGAAGACGAACATCACCGTCTTAGAACCAGAGTCTGCACAGTAGTGGGGGATGGAGCCACGAAAGTCCTGTTGATGTCTCAGCTGACATCATGAAGTTTCACCTGTTTTTTGAAAGAACCCATCTTTGAGAGAAATGCATTTAACTTTTTATCTTGGCCATGCTTAGCCAAACTGACCAAGACATGATTTACGAATATATCCCAACGAATATATCTGAATATACTCTGTATCTGTTTTAGTTTCATTTGGATTTTGAAACTTGAGAAAGTCTTTATCCAAAAGAGAAGAAACTTTTCGAAATGTTGTTGATGAGGTGAAACTTCACTGATGCCCACAGTAGTTGTCTCCTGTCTTTCTTAAATAATCTTTTTGACCAACAAATACAAGAAGGCGACGTGTGTCTGAATATAATAACTGCATTCCAGTTTTATAATAACAGTCGCCTGTGAAATGTGACAAATGTTTGTTGTTGAGACATCTTAATGAATAATTCACCAGGATGGTTGTGCTTGAAAACACATCAATTCATGGACTGCAGAACAAACACAAATCAGGTCAAGCACATGCTTATGTGTGTAGGCCAAAGTACTGATGATAATACTAACGAATACAGTTTCACTGAGGATTGAGCTTTTCATGTTTCTTATATGCAATAAATAGGCTGATCCACAGGAATAATGTGGTCCTTTGGGTTGTGGCTGAATCTATCAGCATAATAAGATCAATAAGTAATTCAGTCCAGGAACATGTATCTCGGCCATGGGGTGAACACGACTATGGTAATAAATGCATGGAAAACCCTTTAAAGGATTTTGATTAGGTCTCATGCATCCTGATGACACAAACTTAGACCAATTTATACATTTAATTTAAGTTCAAAGATGAACCTTAGTCTGAAAGGTTTAACCTGTTAAAATCCTTTATGCTTGAAAGAGCTTCACTGACCATCCACCTCACCAACCCTTTCGTCTTATTAGAAATCCTCCTCTTAAGTGATGAGGGAATAACATCTGCAGACGAGATGCTGCTTCTTGTGTGGATCACCGAGAGCAGCCGCGCTGTACCGCACATCACTAGAGCTGACGTTCGAATCCACGAGTGGATCAGAACGCCAGTGGCAGTGTGAAGAGATGGAGACAGATTGCATCGCTCCCTCTCCCAGCTCCTTATCACAACAGCCACACTCATCTACTCCCAGTGCTCTGATGTTATTAGAAGCCTGAATGGGTGGCAGGAAGAGAGGCGAATAAGTATGAGCAGGGAGGGACAACTACTTGGTGAGAGCTGTGCAGATAACATTTTAGAGCCTAAGCCATGAATCAGGGAGTAAGTGTTGATAGGGTGAGATAATACAATAAAACTGAGCTCCTATAAATAAAGCAGGTGCTGGACATGATTGTCAGTGTATTGTCCGTTTGGCAGCACCAACAATAGCAGGCTTGGGAAATATGACAGGCATGGAGATGCAAGTGGGTCACACTATAAAAATCATCAGGATGCTACAGTCCTGGGGTTTCATTTATAACCGTTGCATACGCATAAAAATGCCTGAAACGTGCGCACACCACTTCTCAAGCAAACAATGGGATTTACAAAAACAAACTTGAAGGGAAAATCAGCAGATTATTGATCCAATTCATCATTTATATTTAAACCAACATCTTAGTTTTGCTCGCGCAACATATCTGCTCCAGCCGAGCCTTTTAATTAAAAAATATATAAAACAACTTTAAGCAAATTACGTTCAGATTCGATTTAACAGCTGAGTTACGGAGCTGAGTCATTAATAGTTTTTAATAATATCTTCTAACACTGAGCGTGTATCATCAAATCACTGCAGTGAACGTGACTGTGCCATCAGGTGCACAGAGCGCACAGGAGATCACTTACAAGAAATGAAGAAACTTTCCAAATATTATCCCAGGTGGAGGATCCACTGATGTGATGGAATCGGTCCGATGCTCTGAATAAATAAATACTGCCTTTAAAGTGGTGCGGGGTTCTGCTCGCTGTGTGCACATGAAGGGAAAGAAACTATTTGTGCAATTAGGGTAAGTGGGTTAGGGTTTAAGGCTAGGGTTATGGCTGACTCTTGCATTAGTAGCCTAACACTATTCTAAAGTAACACACACATAGGAAGGTCTCCATTTTGTAACAGTAGAAGTAATGATTAACATATTTGACAAATTTCTAAAATGCCTTCTGTATCTCTGAGGTATCTGAGACTTGTTTGGGTGATGAGGTTTTATTTAGAGTTCTTTTCTAGTTTCAGAAATTCTTAGATTTCCATAATTAAATCATAACTGCAGTAGCCACAGTCACATCCTCTCTCTCTTTTGAGCTCATTTCCACTGAGGGATTCAAATAAGCTAAATTGCAGCATATGAATGGACCTCCTTTAACTTTTAAGTTTGTTTTTGTGTGTGAGAATGTGCACAGACGAACACTGCATCCCTGTTGCAGATGCAAATTAAATTCATCTCGAGTTTTCTTAAGTGGAGAAATAATCAGGTCAAACAACAATGACACTGCACAGCAGCTGCCAGTCCAAGTTGCAGTTTTGTATGTGTGTATTAAACAAGTGTGCACCTGGGGATGATGTGTGACTTGAATTGCTTTATTCCAGTTGATGCCAATGGCTTGTCGGTCACGATCAAAGAGGCACACAACAGGGTAGTGTGTTACTTTTTCTTGCTGTCAGGTTGTTAACAAAGTGGGAGGGGGCTGTAACAATGGAGGTTTCATCAATCCAACAAAGACATCGCCCACTTTACCTCATCTAATTTATTCCCACAAAACGGTGTCCCTGTGAAGGTCAGGAAGTGAAATGAAAATAAAGAAAAAAACTCCTAGAGTTGTGAGCATTTAGCTGGTGTTCACATTTCTAAAGGGGTTACACATAGTAATATGAATTATAATGAGGCCAACATGTAGCATCAGCGAGCGAGAATACTCCGATAATGTCTCCTCAGCTACTCACATCTGTAATTAGATGTCATTGAGGATGTTGTGCATCTTCACAGCAGCAGATTCTGACCATTGATGCTTTTGATCCGGCCTGAGTGTAGAACCTTAATACTTTAGTGGTGCATTGACAATGTCTGGTCACATTCATTTGAGTTTACTCTTTTAAGAGATAGTTCTTGATTTAATGGATATTAATTTAGGAAACACTTTCACTGTTCCCCTGACTCATCTTTGTATGCAGCTCCTTTATGACCTACTTATTATCCCAGTATGTCTTGTGGTGTCCATTCAAACGTTTGGGTGCTGGGATGGAGCAAAAAGATCTATGGTCTGAATTTAGAGGTTCTAAGGGTAGTTTGTAATTGGACAGAGCAATTGAGCTGGTTAGCTTCTTAAATATATATATTAAATGTGTGTTTGTGGAAGAACATGTTTATGTTCCTTGAATCAAGGTATTGAAAAGTATTATTATGATAAAGATTATTTTAGGATTTGTAATTTTAATATCATAGAAAATGTTCAGACTATATTCAGCCGCAGTTTTGCTGGGACAATCCAGCTTTTTATGGAGTTTGTTGTATACTATGTTTACATTATGGTGCTTGAAATGAAACAAAAATCTTTAAAGTTTTTTTATAAGCTGCGGAGAAAATTTGATTTTTAAAGAATCAATTGAAACCTGAGTCACTGAGCAAAAATAAGTGACTTAATTTTCCAGGGAAACCTTCATGAATCTTAGTTTGAAAAGTGCTGACTTTACTTCCTGTTTGATACAAATGTACCACCTTTTATCTACTGGTTTGTTTTATTTGACTGATATTGACATGGGAAAGCTTGAAGGAGAAAGAGAGTGTGTGTGTGTGTGCGTGTGTGACAGTTATAATGACTGTCTTAAGGAGTAGGTCTTCATAGGCCCTGGCAGCTAGTTAATCCGCTGTTATACTCCCAAGGGGATTTATGAGCAGCTTTTAGTGTGTGGTTTAGTGTTGGTTGTTTTTATATACACTGAATTATTTTTCTATAATGCATTGTAATGACTGAAAAGTGTTTCTAAGTGTGCATTAATCGATCATCTTCATATCCTTTATGCAGTGGCCTGCACTATGTGTCTGTTGCTTAATGTTGCCATTGCCATTACCTGTTTACATTTCACAAGTGCTACTAAAGATAAAGAAGTGTATTGAGTATTGTCTATGTGATTTTTGGTGCATACAACAATGACTTGAAATGTAAGCAGTTAATTAATGAGCAGTGTACCCAGCAGCAGCTAAAGCAGCCCTTAACAACAGAGCTGAGCTGACATTTAACTTCTGGTGTTGTCCAATCAGCTGATGGTTTACCAATACCTTGCTTTCATTTGTCTCCCTCAGGGTTAACGAGTCATAACGGTGGCTTAGTAAAGGGAAGTGAATAGGAACTAGTTCATAATAAATACTGCTTTCTTGTACAGAGTGGCTGCATCCGTGTGCATCTGGACCATCATCATACACTTAGTTATGTAGACGTAGAGACACAGATAATAGAAAAAATGGGCACATGTGGCTATATCATTAATAGGACTGAGCCCTTCTACTTCTCGTTAAACATTATAAAGCACGAGATTCATCTTCATTAGTGTTGTGATTAGGAAATGAGACCTGGGGGTGTTATTGGTTATATTGATGCAGCGCTCATGTCCCTTACTTTGTCTCTATCAAATCTGGAGACTTGCCCCTTTCGTCTTTTCTGCTAAACTATTTCCGTTGCTTCTGTGTCATATCTATGTAAAATCAAGATCACATTAATCCAGCCGGACATCAGACCAGAGAGGCCACAGCTCTGGGTTTTACAGGAAGAGAAGTGTAAAGTTTATTTATCTTGGGATAAAGGTCTCACATCGTACTGTCTGTGGTGGTGCTACTGTTCAGGTGGATCAGGAGGAATAGAAAACATGCTGTGTTGGAACCATTTTGGAATCCTTACCCATGTGCTAATGTGCCACAACTACGTGCTCCTGTGTTCTCTCGCTGACTCACACACAAATGTTGAACTGTTGAATTTTACAATAAGTGACACATTTTTTCCTCGTAAAAAAATATGCTAACTTGCATCATCTAATTTGTTTAATGAGTACAAAACCTTAAATGTAAACTCAACAAATCACAAGCTCAACTGTATCTTCCTGGAAAAGATATAGATCTGCAACAAAATTCAAAGCAGCACAGAGTCAGCTTGTTCCAGGGTTTTATTGTGATGATTTTGAAAAAAAATCTGAAATATAATGAAAATCAGTTATTATATTTATTTAGTGCTCTTAAAATGTGCCGCTGACTTCTTCTATTTCCTTCTCTGGATTTCCTTTTATAAATTTAATTTGTCAGGTCAGATTGTCCTTCGGAAAAAGCAGGAGACGATGGTCTGCACAGACCGACAGGGACAATTGGAAAAAGTAACATTAACCCTGTGAGCTCTCAAACCAGCCAAGTAAGAAATTGTCTTTTAGGCTCACAGGGTCCCCATGGAGATGAAGAGAACAGATCAAATGTGATGCAGATGTGAGTTTTTCAATGGTCTGACAAGTGCACTTGTTATTGAGAATCGCACACATGGAAACACATGCATGTACAAACACAGCGAATCACATAATGAGTTACTATGGTCACTGGTTGTACTGTACATAGAGATGTGTTTCTCTCCCCCCTCACCAGGCTGCCTCACAATCTACAAACACTTTTTTTAATATGCACACACTCTTGCTTTGTTTGTGCGACCCTGCCCAATTTCCCATTCATATTTGACAACTCTTCATGCTGAAATGATAAGGGCAGAAATGGCAGCCAGCGAGCTGTGGCTCCGGTTCAGCAGCTCAACTGAAGCTGCCTGCAGTGAACGCTCCTCCGCCATATTCTGCCCCTCGGTGCTACAGCAAACACTCCTCAGGGGTTTGCTTCATCACATAATCTTTCAAAATATACCATAGCACTGAACAGAAGAGCATGTTTTTATATCACATTTGCTTGTACATGAATTCCCAATCAAGACCTGAATGCACACTTATTTTAAAAAGAGCATTTTGACAAGTTTTCTTACAGTTACTGTATGTAACTAAGGGGGAGGTATATGTTAAATGTATGTTCTGATTGGACGGGACATATCACCTATCATTGAATGTATTGGTTAATATACCACAGTACCAAAACCTGTACCCATATAGCACATAGAAGTGTATATAAAGAGGTAATAATAATGTTTTACCTGTTTACATGTGGAACCAAACTAGCTGATGGATTTAATCCTGTGAATTTTTTATTTACAATTCAATAATCTTTATACATCTTTGGAACATATGGCAGCATGAACTATTTTCCTAATAGATAATCTACATCTTTTAATCAGCAATCAATGTAAAACAATTATAATAGTTAATTACAATAATAGGTTAAAAAAAATAAGTACATTTACAAAAGAATGCAATTTACATAACATAAATAAAAAACAAATAAACATAACACCAGTCTTTGAACAGTTCGAGGGTTGTCAAGGTCACTTGCAGTTGTATGATTACGTAGCACAACTGATACAGTTCAGTGTTCCTCTGAAAATGAATTTTCTCAGTTGATCCTTGTTTTTTCTTGCCATTGTGCATTTTCCATTAACAAGCAATTGCAGCAGGGGACGAAGTGTGAGGCAGTTAATTCCAGAAGTGTCAGCAGTGGAAACATGAACTAGATTTTAATAAGACTGTGTGCAGGGGTTTAACAGAAACAGGTTCTGGTGACTGTACGACAGTTGATGTGTAACTCTATTATTGAACTCATATATAGTGTCATTTATCACTGTGGATAGGCTGTGATTGGGTTTCTTTGGCCCCATGCGTTTCCTGAATCGCTTGTTTGATGGTTTCTTAACTACTTCCCCTCAGAAAGACGATCCCACTCTGCTGCCACTTGTCTCATGTCCATTCTCGTCCAATATGTTCATGAGTACACAGACTCCCACGCGAGCTATAAACTGAAACATCTCTTTTTAAAGAGCCTATTTGCGTTTAACCCTCTTGGGAGTGTTTGTCCTTTTTTAATTTAATAAAAATTTGGCTGTTGGATACGAGGGAGAAGAGGAGGGTAGGAGGGGTGGGGATATATGTGTCAGCGTGTATACATATCTTTAAACAACTGTGTGTGGTGTGTTGGGGTGAAACAATAGAGTGAATGTGAGGGAAGAAGAGGAGAGGACAGGTTGTGAGCGGCTGCAAATCATGAGTCTGTGATGAGCGCTAATGAAAAATAATTGTAGCTGAAAAGAAGATTGGATGGGAGACAAGCCCCTGCAAGCGCCTGTTTTGTCCTCTCTCTCTTTTCTCATTCCTCCCTCGTTCAACTCCCCTCGCTTCTAACTTTCTTCCCTCCATTATCAGACTCCCTCTTCATCGCTCTGTCTCTCTCTCTCCCTCCCTCTCTCTCTCTCTGTTTGAAGGCCAGAACCAGATAACAGGGAGAGTCGAGGCAACCAAGACTGAGGGATTCCTAATACCCCTCGCTGTTTTGTTGTAATTATTAAATCCTGGAGACCAAGCGTGACCAATTTAATTAGCTTTGAGGGAAGACACTTCCATTAGTCAGCATAAATACCTTGAATATTATTTGACTCTGTTTGCAGACACTCCACTTCGCTACGATGTCCACAACAACATTAAAGAGGCAGTGTTTGTTAGTATTTTCCTGCAATATGTCAAGTTAAATATAAGCTCACTTATTATTTGTTTTTTATTTTTCATACATTGATAATTGTTATCTTACCACAACTTAACTCAGTTGTTAACAAGATGCATGAAATGATTATTTGCTTAACAGGGATGTGATGGATTTTGTTTAATAACAGACTAATTTATGTCATTGTTTTTGTTTTTTTTTAAACCAATGCAATCCCATGATAGTCCCTCATGCTTTTTCTGGCCTTTAGAGACCTTTACCTAAAGTATGTGTTCTTAAGAGGAGCAGTAAGTGACCATAAAGGTGAACGACTAACTTTAGCAACTGGACAAAACTAGAGGTCTATTAATTTCACCTGTTTCGAACTTTAAAACAAACTTGTGTTCATTATCAATCTCGTTTTTTTTACTTTGGAATGTAAGTCATGTATTAAAAATATTCATGGTCGTACGAATAAACTTGTCACATGGATAAATTCCATATTACATTACATGTAAATCTACAAATCTCAAGATCAAGAGTGAACTTTGATGCTCTATGGATTCTAGTACAATAACAAGACATTTTTGGAAATTAATCTTTATTTTTTTTAGGAACCAAAATGGCACTCAGTAGATTTCATACATCTGCCAGGCTCCAAATGAAAATCCAGATGGGGTAGATCTCAATGTGCTTTCATAAGGATCCACACCAAATTGAACATATTCACAGATATCAGCCCCCCTTTTTTCATGGAGCTCCATGAACTTTTTCCTGGCAAATCTGTGAAAATGTCAAAAATCTTGCAATTATCCCCTTGTTAGAATTCTTGCCAAAATGAAATGGATTTTTTCCTGGCCTATGTTCCATCCTTCCAGTAACTTTCATGGTAATCCTTCTTACTATTGTGTAATGCTGCTAACTAACAAATAAACAAACAAATCAATAACACCTGATATTAGATTAAATCAGCTCTTTGAACAAAGCCTTGAAAGCCTTTAAAGCTCAAACAATTAGACACTCTATGACACATGTAGCTATCCTGGGAATTTACAGGAGAAGCTTAATTGGCAATTGGTGTCCTACTGTACCAGTAAACAGACACAAGTAACAACTCAGTATTTATGATGCACTCAGTAAGCCTGAATTACCCTGTGGTCATTTAGGACCTAGATCCCATTCAAGACGGATCCAATAACTAACTTCCCCCCGTGCTCCCTTCTCTCTTTGCACTGAGCTAATAAAGATGATGGATTTCTGTTGATCATTGTATAAATGTCATTGGGTTTTATTTCTCCGACGGCTCTTTATTTCAATTAAAGCTAAATTGATTTTAATGTTGTGCAGAGTTGGACGCAACGTGCAGAGGATTATTTGTAGTATTACTCTTTCTCATCCCTGTGCTGGAAAAGGCTAAATCACAAGAATTAAATGTATGACTTTGACTAGGAGAGAACAAAAGTTTAATTTCCCAGCTCGACAGGGGCAGCCCAAGGTAATTAAATTTTGTGTCTTGTTTAACACTGTTTAAATAATTTATTAGGGCTAATATAGAGAAGGAGAGGAAGAGGAGGAGGAGAGAATTCTATCACCCTGAGAGTCATTTGTTTTATTTTTCACTATCGAAAATCAAGAGCAAACCCTGTAGATTTAATAAGGAGCAAGCAAATGATCCTTTGAACAGTGGTAACTTCAGTGGTTCTGTCTCCTTTACTGCCCACTGTGTAAAATGAACTGTTATATTCTGGCATATAAGGAGACATGGTATGTTATGCTATGTAAATTAAAAAGCATTATTCTCCATTATTCATTCAAAAACTTTTTTATTGTTCAGCTGAGACCTCAAATTGCTTAATATTAAAATTGCATGAAGCTAAAACACTTTTATTAAACATGCTGATGACAAAGTATGAAAAGTTTTGGAAAATAAAGAGGTTTGAGTTTAAATGTGATGTTGGCTGTGTGGTTTTGTGGTGTGCTGAGGACGGGAGAACGGTTTATCCCTGGTAAAAGCAATTGTGTCGAGCAAAGGAATGAAGAATCGTTTTTTTCTGTGTGGGAAAAGAAACTCAGCGTGTGTGGATGTGTGAGCATTTGTGCACACACACACTGTGCATCAGAGAACTGAACTGAACAGAAACTCTTTTCTCCCTTAAAATGTCAGAAACTTCATGTCCTACAGAGCCAAGGCCCGGTGTCACTATTGTGTCAGTCAATAAAAACCTTTGAAAATATCACATTCTAACTGTGTGAGTGTATGTGTGGGTGTCATGTAAGTTCTGTAATCCACAAACCATGGACTTTCTCTCCTTCTGGCCTCCTTTCACCTCCTCCTCTCTCCCTGGCAGGGTGTCCCTTGTTCTGATCTGAGGTGCAAAATGTTACTATAAGGTCCCTTTAAGGGTATATTGTGCTATTTGTCTCCACTCTGTTTGGGAACTGTGACATACTCATGGGAGTGAGAAAACAGGGGCTTTGTTTTGATGCAGTTGTTTTTACTTGTGCTTGTGGAGGTAATTGTTGCCTTTTTAATTGGTGTGAGCTCTTGCAGTTGTCGTTTAGATGCTATGTAGTTCCCCTGAGTGCCTTTGTAAATGTGTGTTTAGGTTCATATATATACCAGCGTCACGTTTAATGGCAGTCATGTGATCTGAAAACGGCCTCGACTCCCCGGTGATGTTGAATACTTCACACGGTGAAAATAATTGGCTTTTTTTTAGCAGATGCTGCCTCACAAACCAACTGCACCTTCTCGTCTTCCTCCATTCATTGTTCGGTTTGCAAATTAAGTGAAGTGTCACTGCAAGGCTCTGATAAGAGACAAGGGGCGGGGGGGGGTGAATGAAGAAGAGGACAGTGTCAGTGAGAGACTGATGCAGAGAGAGAGAGAGGAGAGAGAGAGAGAAACAATGTGGCCCCGAAAAGTGCGGCCGCTCTGCGCCACAATAGATAAGCCAGGAAATACTCAGGCAGCTCCTCATATCTCCTTCTGTGTTCGATGGTGGGGACAGAATAACCTTTTCTTGAGCCCCCCACCGACATAACCCCCGACCTCCTTTCCCTTTTTCCAATTTCAATTTGAATACGGAATCTTTCAATACACCGTAGTGGCATCTGGATTTAATTCCTCATGCCTTGTTCCTGATTTTCAATGCTATTTCCAATCTATTAACTGGAAATGTGCTGAACCAAATCCCCAACAATGTTTGAGGGGATCTCATTATCAAGAGCCTCTCCAGGAAGTAATGGGATGGTAGGAGAGAGGATGGGGTGATGGAGAGAAAGACAACAGGCACGAGAAGATGAGTTTTGTAATTCATTGGTGAGTAATCTTCTCCCATTAGTAAGTTGGCGCAGTTGGCTCTTCCCCTGTTGCTACAGAGGGAAATAAGATGGAGTGAAGGGAGCAGGTGAACTGAGAAGAGTAAATTAGACTTCATTTCATTTGGGAAAACACCTTCCTGCTTCTATTACCTTCTAAAGAAATGTGATTAGTTACTCTGTGTCAGGAGATGAGCAGTTATCAATGTAATCAATGTGGCTTTCATTCTATTCCTTATTCACATTGCCTTCACTACAAAAAGCGAGAGTTGCTCTGCTGTAGTTTAACTCTGCCCCTCCACCTTTCTTTTCCACCCCTCGCTACTTTTCCTTTTCTTATTCCTGACCGCTTCTGGCTGCCTGCCTTCACTGCAGACTCCTGGAGAGCACAGTATGTGTAGCCTGCAGCAGGTCTCACAATCTTCTTGCTTAATTATTCTCTCCTTTTATACGAGTTTGTTGTGTATTTGTCTGTTTTTCTTATTTCATTTTCTGAACAGTATGTGTGGAGAGAACAGTCCCGCCACAGTCTGGATGAGCACCTGAGTCCAATTATTTGCACAAGCTGTCATTCTGTGTTGGGCTGAAGGGAAAACACACACATTAAGGATTTGTTGCTGCAAAAAAACAAAAAACTTGTATCCTGCTTGGAGTTCCATTGGGTATGCACCACGACCCAGTACTTCTCATAAAACTGATCACAACCTAACTTTACTTAATAGTTTCCAGGAAACTTGTTCTTGTGATGTTTTTTTTATCTGACAGCAGAAATGTGAAATTCGTGTCGGCTCCTCTCTTTTGCTCAATTGGTACAACTGCAATACACACACACTCACAAAAACATACACACACACTCACACACACACTCTACGTCCTGTTTAACGAGCAGGAAGCTCAACTGAGCAGTATGAGTGGTAAAGCTAACAGGATAAACCAGGGATGATGTTTTATGGGGGAGATGTTTACTTTTGTGAAGCACATTGAACAGACTGTGCAGATACCTTTCTCTCCCCCAAAACTAGACTGGCCTTCATCATTAACTCTCAAACTCTGCCTGCAAAACATGACAAGTGCAAACAGTACTAGCTGCTGTACACCTCATTGGTCATAGGACTGAATACCTCCTCTTTCTCACTGTCTTTTGGCACTCACACTATATAGATCTACAGTAATTCCCTCAAAGTCGAACATCCCAGCTGCCATCTGCCCTAAAACCCAAAACTTCACATAGACTGAGAAATACAGCGACTTTTTTTTATTATTAATCCACCTTTTCTCCCTTTTCTTCTAGTCAGATATGTGTAAGCAGCTGTTTTGATTCTATTGATACCTGACTTCGAAAAACTTTACATCTTCAAAATGTCAACTCATTATTTATCTAACAGATATTTAAAGGTTTGAAGTTTGAAGTGTTTTAATATAAGTTGAAAACATTAACATATATAAACACTGAAGCTACAGTACTGTACTGTAAATGGAGCATTGTGTTGAGGCAGACCTCCTGGTCATATCAGCTGATAGGCAGCATGCCTCATTCATGTTTTACCGTCAGTGACTCACCCATACATTACCATGGGATTCTTTGAGAGCTCCCTCGAGGAGCAGCAGCCTCCAGTGCCCAGTGTGTTCGCTATAAATAGTCTCTTCATCAGCATGCATGCCTCTAAGGTGAGCTGGTATACAAATTGTAAAAATAAAACACTCCATTTCAGTCAGATATTCTACTTTTTGGACCAATTTCACATCAAAGCAGATGTTACATGACAGAAATGGCTCTTGAAAGAATCCAAGAAGCACGTGTATGAAAAGATTCTGTAATTTTGTGTTGCTCTCACCTATAGAAAGCATATAGATCCGTCTAATACTGGTTTCAGAAATCAGGTGCCTGCATAAACTCTCAGGTTATTGAGCAGAATACCAGAGTTTGAGTAGCAGCAGTCACACTTGTGTTTGCGGAGAAACCAGAATAGTCACAGATTGAGTCACAGCAGATCGCATGACTGGAGTGAAATGAAATAGAAAGGCCACATTTGACACGAGTCTGAATGCATTTCGTTTTTCCCAGCCAGCTAACAGCAGATACTAATGTGATGCCAGCAGGTTGACGGAGCATGAACCCTCAGTCGATCAGCTGATGTTAGGGGCGATGAGCGCTTTGCTCAAAGGTAAATCTGTGGCAGTTGTGGGAGGAGATTTTTTTTTCCTCTCCACACATATCCACAGAGTGAAGGTACAAAATAATGACTAGCTGTATGTTAGCAAGGCACAGAGGCTTACGCATAAACCTGCTGTATGCATTCACATGTAATGTATCAGCCAACATGCTCCATGGTGTCAGCGTTTGCATGTTGATTAACAAGTGTGGCCTCTCTCTCTCTCTCCTTCATTTGATCCCTCCAGCTACTGGCAGAATCATTAGCTGACACTGACAACTAATATTTCACCTCATTTCAAAGCCTGGGAAGAACTAGATATCTGCATTTGAATTCCAGCAGCCACTGCAAGTTAGTTTCTCACGCTACTGAGTAGGCAGTGGAGCAGTGACTCCTTCATTTGGGCCACTAGAGCTCTGTGAAAGTGAAACCATTATTAAAGCATGGCAGAGTATTTGCCCTGCTGCTTTTTAACGGATGTGTGTGCTGTTGAGCTATAATCCCATCAGATATGGTTCAATTTGAATCTATATGCATTTTAATTGTTAAATGATTTTTAAATGATTCAGGTTGTTTTGATTGTCTAAATGACTTTGTGTGAATAACTCTCAGGAATTGAATGACTTAAATTCCATTCCAAGATGAATGCTCAAGTTTCAGTCTAAACAGCACTCAGTCAAACTGTGGTCATAGTGAACCAACATAGCATCAGTATTGTGGGTGTAAAAAATCAACAACTGCCAGTTGTGGCAATAACAATTGTTTATGCAGACTAACCTATTAGACATAAAATGAAGAAATAGACGAAAGATCAACTTTTCATTTTAAGAGGAACTTATTTAATTTTATTGAATGATAACTTTTCATAAGCTCCAATTCTACTGAAGATATTTTAAAACCCAGCGAGGTAGGAAGTCGGAAACTTATACATTTGATGATCTATGCCGTTTCCTGCAGGAAGGTGTGTGCAGTTCACTAGACAATTTTAAGTCCTTGCAGGGGTTGTCCAGACATTAAAAATCAGCAAGTAAAGGGCAGTGAGGGGCTGGAGATGGATCGTTTCTAGATACACCCATGAACCACGGATCAGGTTATTGTTTAAAAATCAGCAAGCAAAGGGCAGTGAGGGGCTGGAGATGGATCGTTTCTAGATACACCCATGAACCACGGATCAGGTTATTGTTTTTGTTCCTTTTTTCATTTACCCTCAGGCTAAGTTGAGTATGACTCAGTGTTGTTACAATAGGTCAAACGAGGAAAGCAGTGCAAGCATATGACCCTGCCAGACCAATGCCCTCCCAGATAATAGGCTCCCTTGTCATCCCGAAATTCTCTTAAAGTAGTAGAAATTTTGTGTATGTGCTCACCTATATACAAGGCACCTATTGCACTTCTGTCTGTCCTGTGGGAGGAATCCCTGACATTTGGCTTTCTCTGAGGTTCCTAAGGTTTTTTCATCTGTTCATAGGGCTTTATCTTGGTAGTTTGTCCGTACTCTTGTTAAGGGGTAATGGTGGATGTCGCACATTGTTACGCACTTTGAGACAAATTGTGATTTGTGAGTATTGGCTGCACAAATTTAATTGGATTGATTTATTGACCTGTCTATCCTTCCTGCCTGTCAACCTGCAAGCCTATTAGAAACTGTAAATTGATTTAAAACCAATTTTAAGTCACCAACCTGCCTCTCCGACATCTACATTTTGGGCCCAGTGACCAAAAATCTCAGAAAATGCAGGCAGGGATTATGTTTGCCACCACAAACATTGAAATCCATGTAGTAATATGTCATTATAATATAGACAGCATTTCTTCTGTTCATTAAAATCATTTTAGATTCATGTTATTTAGTTGAAATCTTTCTGATCTTTCTGAAACCCTTCTCTCCACACACTGTGATTGTGACCTTGTCTCAGATGTTACAAATTAATAAAAAAGTAGATTGCTGGCTTATTGGCCTGAGGACAGCAAAGGCATCACATAGACTGTAGGGAATATTATCAACACATCCCCTGTAGAGAACAAACAATGAGTTCCTAAAGCCAAATATTGTCTGTGCAATCACAGGCTGACGTAACGTTGCCTCTGTGCCTCAGAACCTCATTGTTGTTCAAACACTACAAGACATAAAAGACTCAATCTGTTGGACTTGAGTCATATAATTCCTTAATTAAAACAATCATGGGTTAGTTTTATCAGAAAGAACACAACATATTGAATATCTGAGAGTGGCTCCATATGGCAGATGTCTTAGTGTGTAACCCTTAGTGTGAAGAACAAAACAAATTCATTTTAAATGTCAAAGACTTTCAGATTGACAATTAACTAGGAGTACAACATTTTGTTTTGGATGCAAAACAGTTTTTGTATTTATGTTGTGATTACACATAACATTGTTATCTTTCACTCATTCGACTGACAAGCTATGAATGTAATTACATGGTTGTTAAGCTAACTCGCAAATGTAGCAAACGAGAATGACTCTCATGATTAACACGGTGGTTTTCACAGGAAAGATGGGAACAGAAGCTATTTAGTTTCCGGCGTAGCATCTCACCAATTAGGTAGCAAAGTATGGTGAACTAGCATATCAAATACACCACCTCATTGTCATCATCTGAGCTGATATGATACCAATTGCACTGACGAACTATAGCTGGCTAGGTACTTGGCTAACATGCTAACGATGTGATAAGTATTCATGCCGTTGTCAAGAACACGATGAGTTATTGAAATGTCAAAATGATGGGGTCTTAGTTCATTAACTTTCCATTTAAAGGCATATCAGACAACATCTGTTGATTATGATAAACTGTGTTGAGCCAGACCAATATCGATAGAATTGGCCAATAAGTCTGTCTTTCTTTAGGTTCTTTATTGATTTAAATGCATGCTTGTTTTTTCAATACACTACAAGCTGTCATGAAAAAGCCCCACAACTGTGTCGCTTAAAGTTCTCTCTGCAGCAGTGGAAGAAAAAATAAATCAAGCCAGCCACTTCATTCCCTCAGGAACCTTTTCTTAATTTACAGCATGGATTTCCCATGGCGTTCAAGGCTGGGTGACTGAGATGAAGGATTTTGGGAACGAAACCTGGGATGCTGTGAAGGTTTGTGTGAGTTCACACCAGAGCTACAGGCAGATGTATGGAGCCCTCTGTCCCTATAGGTAGGAAGTTGCTGCTTGAAGACCATATATATTATATACAGTCTACGTGGGAGACACATTACAAGTGTGTGTGTCTATGTGTGTGTGCCTTTAGACATGTCTAGGCTACCCTGTGGGATTTGAAGGCCACTACCTGAGCCATTTATTCCTGTACCCTCGATTGGCGTACTTGAGAAGGTGGGCAGGAGCTGACAGCATTTATTCTAGAAATGACATTTTACATACAACAATGATGTAACCACCCTTTACTTTGATATTGACATGTTCCAAATGTTGGCCTTTAGTGTTTTCTATGTTGTTTTGGTTGTTTATTTCTCTTTGGCTTCAAAAGCTATTTATGCAGTACGCAGCAAAAATGACTTCTTTAATGTTAGCAAAACATTCCAGTCTTACACACACACACACACACACACACACAAATATCCCACAATATTTAAGTGCCTTCAAGCTTTCAAATTAAAACAAGGAAAATTATGCCAACTTCGTTAAAAGAAAAAATGTCTTTCCTCCAAAATGTAATTGGTTTTTCACAGGTTGTATGCCCGACCTCTCCACAGAATTTAATGAAAATCAGTTCTGTGGTTATGGGGTAATCTTGGTGACAGGCAGACAAACAAACAGCATTGAAAACAAATTTGTGAAGGTAGTACAGCAATGATTTAACTGGCACCAATGAAAGTGTTACATCAAATGCTGCATAAGCAGAATCATGTAATAGTCAGTATCAAATTATATATAATGCCTTCGTGAACAGGTTACTTTGTCTTATTAGATCCAGCCAGTTGGGCTGTAACCATGTTTAGTTAAGTTTCTTTTTATTGTGTTTCTTTTTAGTTATTTTGATTTTACTTTCTTTTAAGGATGAATGAAATGAACATTTACATTTTTCTATTTTCAGGAAATGGTAACGTTTACCTTTTTTTGTGTCAGTTTTTGTTGTAAGCCTAATTGTGGGTGCTGTACTGAGTGTTTAGTAATAAAAAGCAGTGTGCGTCACCCCAAAATCAAGTCTTTTTAAACTAGATTGATTCAGGTATTGGTGACTTAGAGACTCTCAGTCTTGTAACTTTGCCTCCAGTAGTTCTCCCATAGATCCACAGTGAGAACATCTAGTCTTTCAGCTGTTAAGTTGAAGAAGCTGCCTCACTGCCAACGACAGTGTTGATCCTCCCAGCACAGGCCACTGTGAGGAGAATTGATGGAAGGTATTTCCCCAATCATCCACTGTGCATCCAGGATTAAAACTGAATTTCCCTTTTCTCGTAAGCTAGATGGAGTTTGTGACAGCTCTAACCCCAGGAGTAACCGTTAGCAAACGATACATCAATGCAATTACTTAGGAAAAAACATTTGTTTCAGACTCACTACTCGATCATTACAGCTGTTTTTGCCTGCCTTTGTGAATCCTTAGTGCCGAAATATAGAGCTAGTTAACGGATCTTAAAAGGAAATGTGGCTTAAGTAGTCCATTCATTCTCCTCCTGACACATTCTGTCAGGGAGGCATGTTTGAGATTCTAATAGAGATGTGTATGTACGTCAGAGAACTGAATGTCAGCTCAGAGCACTCCTGAGGAAATATTGATCTACTCAGGGGAAGAGCAATAGTTGTCATTTTGTCCGTCGGCCTTCTGGGGGCAGAAGTTAGTGGGTCAAATTTAAATTCACAGCCAGCCACACCACTATGTTTGAGGGGTTTCAATTTCACTCTCTGTTGTTTTCTTTGAATTTTCCAATCTGCTGAGTTTAGCTCTGACCCACACACAATCACACACACAAACACACACACAGCCAAACACGCTGAACACTTGCCATCACTTTCTATAATGACTTTGAGTCATGTGTCAATGTGGGCATTTTTGGATGCACTGAAGCAAGCTGAGAAAAGTATGGATTCAACTTTGTTATTTACATAAAGGTTAATATTAGTAATGCTCATTAGGTTGAAAATAAATGTACATGTCTGTGTGCTAGATGTGTATAGCCTTTCGTTTTGATGATATATAATTGCGTTAAATGCTTATGTTGTAGGGGCACCTGTAATTATGCTTGTGCATTTGTGTGCACATAATAAGGGTCTGTGGTTCAGACACCTACACACACACAGACACACACAAAGTGTCTGATATCTTTAATAAACGCCAGTTGGCAGAATACCTCATTAAATGCTCTGTCACAAGTCATTCATCAAACCCCAGCAAGACATAATAAAACTCATAAACACTGCAGTGCCTCTCCAATTACTCTGTACCGATAAAATATGCATGGTATGTATTGACTCCATATCTGCCCGTTATTACAATCTCAGCTGTGAAAGATTTCACTGGGCGGATAGAAGAGAGAGAGAGAGAGAGAATGAATCAAGTCAACGAAAGCACAAATCTTTAGGGAAACACCACTAACTTCTGCAATTCTCAGGGGGCGGGTGGGGGGGGGGTGCTGCAACAATGGATCACATGACATTTCATTGATCAAGTGACCAATAAAATTATCACAAGTCGATGGAGGGTGTGAGGGATCAGCTTTGGTGCCCGTCCTTGTCTGGCACGTTAACACTGATTGGCCTGCTGAAGTCAATAGGACCTGAACTGGTTGCTATGGGGCCTTGTTATCACATGATGGACGGCGATTTCACCACTTTTAGCTTCATTCAATTACTGACACATCTTGATCAGAGAGGTCTGATAATGGTCAACCGGTTCTAATCACTGTTCTTCCCATCTTTTACAAAAGCCATTTTTTCCACAAAGAAATGTGTCCACTAGCCCGAGATGTGGTTCAAACACCTCAAGATACTGAAAGCGAAAAAGCTGACTAAATAGATTCCTTTGAAAAAAAAATCTGTTACTTTAATCTCATGCATCCAATTTGCATGAACAAATATTTTTCGTGGGAAGCATAAAGGACCCTAAATTATGTTTCTGTTCAACACAACATTGAAATGTTTATATCGAACATCAGCAAAAAACGAATGCCTTTGCAAAAGTGATGCTGTCAACATATTTCATTTCGTACTCCCCACACTATCCTTTCCCAGCAGGATTAATGTTTTGATATGTAGCGACTCACAGTATGTAAAGGGAAAGGCATAAATATTGAGGATGTCAGCGCTGACTCAAAATATAAGATTGGATGCCGGGAATATTTCATAAAATCACCTTCACCTCACACCAGGATGCAAAGCCTGCTCTACCATCTCAAAACCCTTTGTTTTGAAAATGATATAAATTTCTCATTGCAACTGTCTGATTAGATTCATATTAAGGTATGAGTTTAAAAAGGATCCATATGTGTGTATATTATGAACTTAAATGTGTACGATTATACCGTCACCTGATTGAGCTGTGTGTGTTTCTGTCTTTGTGTTCTGCACTTTAACTCGTGGGTTCCCCTCTGTTCATTTGTTTCTTTGCTATCTAACAATATAACTCAGTTTTATAGCAGCTGGTAGAAATGTGCCATAGATTAGGCAGCCAACCTTGATGGGGCCACGTTGGAGAGCCATTAGAATACTTGGACTCTCTGTGGTGGAGACCTGCTGTTCCGTTCACACCTTAAGGGGAGAAGTTAATACGGACTTTGTGAACCTGCTGTGACAGAGGGTTTGCAGCTTTTTCCTTTTTAAGCCAAAAAAATAGCTCAGGGCTCCATGGACTGCCACTTCTTTTGGATGGGCATTGACTGGATGCCACAGATTTGGGCAAGTACCTTGAAATGTAGTGCCAGGCACGTGGGGTATGAGGGGAGCTGTATTTCTCTGTTTCCTCCCTTAGTGATAGTTGGTATCACTAAAGTGAAGCGTCTGAACAGCTCGTTCAACAGAGTCGAGGGACTGAGTTCATCGGAGAGTTGCTGGTTTTTCTGCCAGATGCTATGGATAGCTTGTGATGGCACAGATGGGGGTGGGGCGGGGTGGGGGGGTCATTGATGGAAACAGTTGAGCCCTCAGCCAAGCCTTAGTCTATTTGAAGAGGCAGCAGATGTTTCAAGTGCACGTTCAGCTGTTAAGCACGATCCCTTTGGTCTGGTCCATATGGAGAAGGGGAAGGGACTCATAGATAATAGCAGGCCTCTGGGTCTAGGTTCGTGCTGTCAGGTGTGACAGGTTCTGATTTATGGCGGTGTCATGAAGGGGGGCACATGTTTTGATATGCAGAGTGAGAGGAGATAATTTTCATGTTTGGGCTGTTGATTGGGAGTGGTGTTCAATGTGATGCGACTTGGCCTTTGTTCGGAACGAGATGTTTTTCAATCACTCATCTCCTGCCTAACTTTCATCACTGTCTGTCTTTGTGTGTCTTTCTTAAACATACTATCAAGACAGCATCTTAACATGAACATTTATGTGAAAAGATGATTTACCAGCAGGTTGTTGGTTATATTTTTATCAGGATATCACAAAAACATTTAGGTTAAGGTTTGAATCGAGGAACTTATTTATCATTTTCTTCAACATTGGGTATGTTTCAACAATTTTATCCTTTTTTCGGAGACTAATGCCTGGCTCTTGATACTGGCTTATTTAGCAGTCTTGTTCTGCCTAGCTTCTCAAACCATGCCTTGGAGCTGGTATGTGTTCTACAGACCACCAATCTACTCCACAACTGAATTAATAGCTGAACAAGTGTCTCCACTGTTTTTAATATCCTGTAATAACATCCCCTGAAGGAGTCTGACCTATTTATTATAGTTGTTCAAATCTGAAATGTCTCATTTGCGTGAAGTAGGATGAGCGTGTGCCTTGAGCTCCAAGTGGTTGTTACTTACTACACAAGCTCCCTTCAGGCTTTTTACTATGGCAACTTTTACCATTACTATAACTCGTTATAATTAGAATTTTTTCATTTTTTACATTTTTTTGATAATATGGTCACACTAATACGCTTAGTGCAACGCTTTCTGGCTAAAAAAAATCCAAATATAACATACACACACACACACACACACACAGACACAAAGCCTCTCAGTGCCTCTTGACATTCACTCAGGACTTTGTGATACGTGGTTCACAGTTTTTCCCAATTCTCACTAATCTCTGTAATATTTGTGGGGGAAGACTTCAGATGGATTAAGATGGAATACAAGCAACGATAATGTATTACCCCTTAGATGTTCTATCCAAGGTCAGAATGTGTAGAGCATTTAGATCACTTGCTACCCAGCCAGTGTTTTTTTGTTTCTTTTTTTAAACTGAAGCCTCAGTATCGAGTCGTAGCTTGTACCACTTCACATTTCCTATCCCTGAAAGATTCTTTTTTCATTTGCGTAATTAATCTCGTAGGACTTGTTTACTAGATTTTTCTTTTAACCTCATTAATCCACTGTGGGAATATGTGAAACATCCGACATAAAAAACCTTTTATGGGCCCCAAACTTTCTGAATCTACTTTAAAGTAATTTGATCTATCTTTTTTAACACTTCCTGGAGAGGAACTTTGTCATTTGGGTGAGCAATTTCAAGCCACTACAGTGAGCTAAGTAAGTAGCGTTAGTTTAAAGCATATCACATTCTGGGTAGATATCAACAGCTGAACACGATCTTACAGGTTCATCTTCATATTAGGTTTGGGAACTGTTCACTTGTTTCACACCTTAATTTGAAGGCAATCAGTACTCGCTAGTACCAGCTTAACTCAGTCGATAAGCTGCCATATAAAGATGGATGATGTGTCTCTGCTTTGGAGCCAGCGCCAGCGCATTAATGATCATGGAGTGGAGCCGCATTATCTAAGTCCCACCAATACATGAATTTGACCAATTGAAGGCCAGCCTCAGCTGTCAATCATCATGTGCATCCTGTTTTATAGCATCAAATAACTAATTAAAACCGAACTGGATAATATATATCAGGGTGATTAGATCTAACTACAATATACAGGGGCCATCTTTTAGAAAAATGTATTCGACATGTTCTTTGACCTTGTTGTTTGGTTCATGTTACATCCGCTAACACGGAGGAGGTGGGGTGGCAGCCAGCCACCAGGGGGCTCAAGATGATTTGGCTTCACTTGTAGGAAGCTTCCATGTTGTCCATGGTCAGTATGGTTGGTCCTCTTTAAGGTATAAGTTCAGTTCCCGACCCTACTTCCTCTATATACATATAGAGAATTTACATATATTTTTTGCACCGATGCTGTTAAGAGATTCATTAGTTTTATTTTTATTATACAAAAATGTCCTAATTACTCAGGGCAAGCTACAGGCTTCATTCTAGATAGTTTAACTACAGTGAAAACTTGTGAGTCATGTCTGTTTATTTGATCTTTTGTCATCTGTGTGTGTGTAAGTGTGTGTGTGTAGGTGTGTGTGTGTGTGTGTGTGTGTGTGTGTGTGTGTGTGTGTGTGTGTGTGTGTGCGTGTTTGTGTTTGTGTGTGTGTGTGTGTGTGTGTGTGTGTGTGTGTGTGTGTGTGTGTGTGTGTGTTTGTTCATGCATGTGTTAGATGCATATAAACAAGGAGAGGATCAAAGAGCTGGGTCAGGACTGGTTATTGTCTGTATGGGGGTGCAGGAAGTATCCATCGTGACTAATGGATCTCTGCCTCTAATTACAGAACCAAACACACACACACACACACACAAACACACTAACAGAGTTACATTTACAAGCTGGATATTCTTTCTCTTCATATCTTCATAAAACAGAAACCACATTATGCTTTATGCTCAGGTTTCTGTTCACCTATAAGAAGTCAGAGTCTATATACACTACGTCCTCATATAAAGCCACCTGTGGGATTAGATGTAGTCTACTGTTAGTATTACATGTTTGTTCTCTGAAGCAATAACAAGATTATGTCAGTACCAGTAATTGGCCAACAACTGGTGGGCATGTTAACCCCCTCACTTCCTAACCTAACCTCCTAATCTAACTCAACTCAGTCTTTCTCTCTCTTTCTTCTCTTGCCCCTTGTCTACATTGTTCTATTATGGAACTATGATTACAGTTTATATTTGCAGGTCACTTTTTGTTGTTTTTTTTCAGTCTTTCTTCTCTTATTAGCTAAAAAGTGTGAACTGCACATTAAAGCCCATTTCAAAAGTACAGGAGCATTTGAAATATTCGAGAATATCAGAGTTAATCGTCTTAACCTGTAACAAAGGTTTATATATTAAATATTCCCTTGTAGGTGTGTGCAGTGTGTAAGTTGAGCTGTTTTGTGTTGCTGCTGCCACCTGCACGTTCCCTTCCATTTTGTGATGGGCTGGCTCCCTCGGCGCGCACACGCTCTGCTCTCTAATTGGCGCGGGCACGCTGGTGAGAAGGTGGAGGCTCGGCTCGTCGGGAGAAACTTGTGCGGCCGAAACTTTGACAAACATCGTTAAATGTCAGTGACTTAGCGGCGGGTTAGTTCCAAGTGTGTGTTGTTGTCGAACTCTCGCCATGTCTGACGAGGGAGAAGAAAGCGACGGCGGCGAGAGAGCGCACCTCTCCGAGTCTCCATCCCCGTCCGTGTGTCTCCCCCGCGGGTCTCCGTCCACTCAGCGGCCCCTGGACTTCTTCTCCTCCGCCTCCCCGCTGCTGGCCGACACGGACCCGCCGTACCTCGCCTCCTCGGAGTGTCTTCACCCCTCTCCAGAGGACCGGGACCCCGAGGACTCCCCACGTTTTTCGCCGCCAAAGTTCCGCGAGCGCAAGGGGGATTCCGGCTCACCTTTCCCTTCGCGGCAGGATGTGCCGGTGGACGCGGTGTACGACCGCCACGATGACCCCGGTCCCAAGTGGAGAGGACGAGGCGCGGCGACCGCTGAGCGCGTGCAGCACCGCGGACCAAGACCTCACCGGGGCCCGGAGCCGCCGGAGCCGCCGGACCACGGGAACCATCACATAGTGGAGCACATAGACACCGAGTTCAACTCCGAGAGCCGGCAAACGTGAGTCCTCCTTCCTATTCCAACTTTCATTCACCAACACAGATAAATCACCAGTAAAGTGGCTGCTCCTCGGCCTTGTGTGGTGCGTGTCATTCATTCTGCAATGTGCAGTTGTGTAAATAGGCCATTGCACTTAGGAAATTGAAAGAAACTGTTCTGCAGGTGGAGAGAATCAAGAGCAAATAATCCACCTGGGATGTCAACAAGTAGAGGCCACTCCTGGAGAGAGGAGAGTAAAGCAAGCAGGGGTTTTACTGAGCCATTCACTGGACTATACACCTTACCAGTGAGGCAACTGTACTGGTAACCCTCACTTGGAGCTTTCATATTAGACACATTGACATTAACTGAGTTATAAATTAATTTGTGTTGCTCCCATAACTTGTGAAATTCAATAGTCGTATCATAAATGTCTATTATAAGTTATAACATGTGATATTTGTATCATGAATGTTGTGTTTAGTTTGTCTGAGGCTATTTTCCCAGTGTCCTTCTGTTCAGGTGTGCCAGCCTGAATAAATGAATGTGTCTTCAGGGGTTTGCTACTACAGCCCCCATGTCCTCATTGTGGGGAGAGGCAGCCTTCTGATTGGTTCCGGTGCATGAATACATTAACAGGACTCTACAGGGATCTGGTTTTTGTGTGCTAGCGAGAAACCAGCTTGCATAGTACATCCCCACAATGTCAGACTCATCACACACACACACACACACACACACACACACACACACACACACACACACACACACACACACACACACACACACACACACACACACATACACACACAGACATTCAGAAAATCCCTCACTGGGAATCTCTCAGCCATTTTTTCCCCTGTATAATCTCTTATGTGAGATAAGTGCTCCCTGTTAATTTGGTGAATGCAGCCCATTGCAGGAAACATCCCGTAGAGACAAAATCAGACATAAATCACGACACTTAATGGAAATGCATGTAGCAGTGGCCGCTCAGCAGTAACTATCAGATATTGAGAATGGCAGGCCTCAGTGCTGGGGCTTTGATGTTCCAGAGTCTGTCTCTTTGATACACCAGCGTGGAGCTTTGTATGGAAAAGCAGCATGTGCTCTCAGTGAAGCCTGACCAGGCTAAATGCTGGGCCTGTGTGAAAGAGGTGGTAAGACAGGCTGAACGTGCCTGTTTCTCATTAACAGCGAGATATGGTGAGCATCTAAAGCTTTGATCTTAAAAATTGACAATTTACTGCTTGACAGTGTCTGAATGTGTGTGTGGACTGGATAAAGAGGGAGAGCTCAGAGTGTGTGTCTTTCAAGCATTCTGCTTGTGCCAGCGCACTGATAAAGTACTAACTCATTAGTCTGCTCTGTAAATATTCCCGCTCAGGCAAAACATGTCTTTCACTCGTTATCCTCCTAATTTGATTCTTCCACTGTTCTTTTTGTCAGGTTCACCAGTAAATAGCCTCATCTGTTTGAGTGCATCAACAGATTACAAATTACACCAGTGGAAAAGTAAACTTACAGATTTAATGGGATATTCAGAGTATTCTGAGTATTTTGTCTACATTCGTATTACATTTTCAGCTCATCTGGAGTTATAAGTTCATCTCCAAAACATTAATGAGAAAATTTCTATTTTTTCATATTCATTGAATGGAATAAATTATTACCACAACTATTTCAGCCTGTAGAAGATCATTACTCTACTGCCATCCGCAGCGTGCCATTTGATTTCAGATTGACAATAGAATCAGTACATTGTCCATTAGGGTTGATATTCCATTTGCATAGCTCATGTTAATAACACTTACATTGTACAAGTAGCCGATTGTGTGTCAGACATTGTGGTTCTCCAAAGCACCTCAACACAAATGGAATTCACCTAACTCAGTGAACTGAGGTAGGACCTCCTTTGTGTTTCCTGGCGGAGCGGGCTCTCTCAACAAGATTATTTTTCACATTGTACGCATGCATGCACCTCATGATAAAGAACCATGGCGTATGAACATTGGCTGGATGTAGGAAGGATTCTGCAACAGTGTGTTGGAGATCAAATTGCAGGTGGAATCACCAGTACAGCAGTGATTCAAGATGCCTTCTCCTTTTTCTGACAGGTTTGTTGTTAATAGGAGAAGGAGCTGCTCGCTCAGACAGGTTCTCTGACTGATTTGCAGCATCCACCATCAAGAGCACGAGAGCTGTGTAGACTGAGCAGCAACTGTAGCAGTGTGGTTCAGGGGCTAAAGAATGGTGCATTTATCATTGTAAAATCCTTCAAATAATTAATTAACAGTATATATAAAGGAAATGTGAGCTATCTCTACAATCCATCGCAGCTTAAGTGACTCATTCTCCTGCCAGTAAGGGTGAATCCAACCCTCCATAGTACAAGCTGGAACGCTACCTGCTCGGTGTAGAAGTAAACACATGGTTATCAAAGTCAGTGAATCATAGCAAACGAAAGGCCCAGATATGCTTTGTCATGTTTTTAGGAAGGGTTAAATGTGGGTCAATACTGGACTTAGAGTCAACACACAGGAGAATAGTCTCTGGTGGGATGGGATGGATTGTGGTGTAGTTGTATTTTGCAGTTGGGGCTATTCTACCTGCTGCTTGACATATAGTGTTCTTCTACACCCGTATGGGAAATAAAGTCTGGTGCAACAGTGGTAATGTTATGAGTCCTTAGGTTTGTGCTGTCCTATATAAGCAGACATACAAATACACAACCACTCCCTCTCTCATTCACATTTCTTCTCGGCCATCACGTCATCTCCCTTTCTCCCACTCACACAAACACACAGGTTTCTCTCTATCTATCCATCTCCATTGTGTCTCCTTCCTCCTGTCGCTGTGACTGTAATTCCTCACAGAAATGATGTGGGTAAATTCCATTTCAAATCAGAATCACAAACAGTCAGGGATGGATGAAGGGGAAGATAGAGGGAGATGGGACATGGCAATTCATTATACCAGACTATATGGTTATCTAAATGGGCTGGCAGCCAGACTGTCCCCTCATTTATAACAAATCCTTCAGATGCTTAGAAAGATGCTTTGCTTACACAAACTGTGTGTGTGTGTGTGAGTGTGTGTGTGTGTTAGAGAGAGAAGTTGAGATCTACCATTGATTGGCAGCCAAAGGCAACACAGCTGATTGTGTAGATTGAAAATCAAGAGCCACAGACCTTCTAATAGCACACTTACAAACATACTCTCTCTCTCTCTCTCTCTCTCTCTCTCTCTCTCTCTCTCTCTCTCTCTCTCTCTCTCTCTCTCTCTCTCTCTCTCTCTCTCTCTCTGTCTCTCTCTCTCTCTCTCTCTCTCGCTCTCTCACACAAACACAAACACAAACTTGCACACTGATTCACACTCTACAAGAGGGCTTACTATCGTCTCGATTCCACAATAAGCCTAGGGAATATTTCCACCATGAACAGGTTTCCATTTTAATCTTTTCGATTCAATGTCTAATGTTCAGCCTTCTATGCACACACACATACACACACACACAGACATGCAAAAAATAGCCTGAATTATAAATGACCTCACCTGTTTTTCTATCTTGAGGGCAGGTTTTATTTTGAGATTGCAGAATTACATTGAGAACCTTTGGGCAGTCTTTTGTATGGACAAAATAACCAATTAGTTATCCAATTTGGCAATTAGCTTTGATCCCTTTTAGTCCACTCAGCAGGAGTCTGAGTCGATTGATGGCATTTTATGAATTGAATCAGCCAGTTTGAATTGGTTATTGCATTGTGTGAAATTAAACTATTCTGGGCATTTCCAACCAACACCAAGACTCCTGCTTGTCATTTCAGAGCTCACTCAAACCCAGCACTTTTGCTCTGCACCCACATGGTCATTTAATTTGTTCCAGTTTTGGAGAAAAGGCAAGTCTTTTTTGTATTGAGGGGGTCAGAAAGTCAGACCAGACAGCAGATGCAGACATCAAGAGGGGCCTTTGTGTTTCTAAATGAATGTATTTTGCAGTAACAGCTGTGATTGCCAGGGGCTCTGAGGAAGACGCAGCTAGTTATATTTTACAAGTCCCTATTGGTGCAGAAGATGTTTACCCTCTCTGTCCTGCTGGGATTTGATGGGGTGTAAAAATAGGGCTCCACTCGTGAAGAAAAATCAAATGATGACATATTGTACACAGTAAGAAATGCATGTGCATGTCTTTGTCTGGTATACAATGATAGATGAAGACAGATCCAACCATTGCACAAGAAGACTCTTTTATGACCACTGACTAAAAGTGTGTGTTTGTCATGCCAGAGCAGTTAGAGGTGACGGTTCATCTCTCCCTCGCCAATCAGAGCTGTTGACCTGAGATGGCCCCGCAGTGAGCTTTGACCCTCGTATTGATTCATTGATCTGGGAAGATCTGAAAATGTACTTATGTAAATGAGAGATGTGTTGGTGGAGCTGTCTCTGAGCTCAGAGGGGAAGTCTGTGCTAAGCACTGGTTCCTGTGGGCCGCTAACGAGTTGGTTTGCCTTGTCACACATGAAACTAATGATACTGTCTTTCCCTCTGTCCTCCATCACTTACTTTTTCATCTGCCCTTGTATTTATTCTCAAGTGCATTTCTCTCCCTCCTCCATCTCCATCAATTTAATCCTTGTTCTTTTGCCTTATGTCATTACCAGGGTGGAAGCCATGCATCGCCGGCACACCACCGTGAGGGAGAAGGGGCGTCGCCAAGCAATACGAGGCCCGGCCTACATGTTCAATGAACGTGGCTCGCCCCTCACCGCGGAGGAAGAACGTTTTCTAGAGGCTGCTGAATACGGAAACATTCCTGTGGTCCGCAAAATGCTGGAAGAATCCAAAACGCTCAACTTCAATTGTGTTGACTACATGGGCCAGAATGCTTTGCAGCTGGCAGTCGGCAACGAGCACCTAGAAGTGACCGAGCTGCTGTTAAAGAAGGACGGGCTGGCTAGGATCGGGGACGGCCTGCTTTTGGCCATCTCTAAGGGTTACGTTCGAATCGTCGAAGCCATTCTCGCCCACCCTGCTTTCGGGGGAGGTCTCCGGCTGGCTCTGAGCCCCCTGGAGCAGGAGATGCGCGATGATGACTTTTATGCTTACGACGAGGATGGGACGCGTTTTTCGCATGATGTCACCCCCGTCATCCTGGCCGCTCACTGCCAGGAGTACGAGATCGTCCACATCCTTCTGATGAAGGGGGCGCGCATAGAAAGGCCACACGACTACTTCTGTAAGTGCTCCGAGTGTTTTGATAAACAGAAGCAAGACTCGTTCAGTCACTCGCGCTCCAGGATGAATGCTTACAAAGGCCTCGCCAGTGCAGCTTACCTGTCGCTCAGCAGTGAAGACCCTGTGCTGACGGCTCTCGAACTCAGCAATGAACTGGCAAGACTGGCCAACATCGAGACAGAGTTCAAGGTGAGGGGGTCTCTATGTCTTTCTGTACATGTTTCCAGATATTTCTACTTTTTCAATCTACTAGACTTTACTCTCTGTTCACACGCTTCCTTATGACACACGCACACAATACTTTTTTTAAATTTAGGTTTTCATCACCTTCAATGTAATCACAATTCTGGTTACATCACCTGCCATTGTATTCTTTATGGCTTTTGGTCTGAGTTTTATGCTGACTAGGGAAATAGAGCTGAACGAAAATGTCAATCTATCTTTGCCAACGTTTCAACAGATTCCTGCCAATAATTTAACTGAGTCACTAGACTCTCGTATTGAATGGATCTCTCAGCATGCTTCCAGCTTTTTATTATTCTCCTGAACTACCATTTACCGAGGCAATCTTTCCTCGGGTTGTGGTGAAATAAGAATTGTGCATTGGGAGATTTTTGTGCACTTCTTTGGAGAAAAACGATTGCATACCATATACTGCAGCCGCTCAATCGAAACCGGCTTCTATCATAATGCTGGCTGTGAAAAACCATAAGATTGGGTGTTTGTGGGCTCCGTGTGTGTGTGTTTAGTTGCTAATGTGTGTAATAGTTATTGATTTTGTTTGAAGTGGCTGGATCTGAGATCTTTGACAGCTCTGATGTATAATAGTTACACACCCCAACACAAACACATACACACACACACACACACACAAACAAACAAGCACACACACAAACCACCATCTTTGTATTTGTGGCTAGAATTCCATATATGCGGCTAAAAAATTTAAAATTAAATCTGGGTTCCATCTCAGTTGGCTTCATTGAGGATATATTGAGGACTCTACCCTCATATCACAATACGATTTTGCTGAAATTCCCTCAACAATTAAATAGTTGATAATCAACCAGATTAGATTAGGGAGGGACAATTGAACTATGAAAGATAAGTCTATAACACAGACTTACTGTGCTTAATTGATTATATCCTTTAGTCATTCAGTTTTTCTTGGTCATGTATTATGGGAAGCACTTTTTAACCATTATTAGATAAGTGCTTTACAAATAAAGTTATTATTATTATTATTATTATTAATTCAAACAGTGAACATGGACCTTATTTTTTGATAAAGGTCTGCACAGCAACATTTGTCTTTAACTGTCCACACTGCTTTGTTTCTGTTGGTGGCAATGATTATATGGAAATCCCTTGTTCTTACATACAAAAGAAAGACTAAAAATTATAATAATGACAAAGAAATGATAATGTTTACTGTAAGATTAGTCATCCATAGTCTGTTCTTCAAATTTTCTAGAGTTTTCTATCATAATATTCCTTCTCTCAACAGTTTTTACATTTCATTTACTGATCAGTGTAAAGTGCATACAAGGACAATTATTTAATCTTAATGAATATTTATAGAAAAGTTTCTTTGTCATTGCATACTATTATGTTTATAGTTCAGATCATTACAGTAGAAAGTATAATCATGTAATTGAACCAGTAAGAAACAATGGTCTGATAACCTTACAATATCTGTCTCTTTGCTCATTTCCCCCCCTTTGTCTTCCCACGTGTTGCTGCATTATTTTCCTAATCCCCTGTTTGTTTCTATCTGTCCTTTCCTCCCTCTTTCTGCCACCTTTATGTTCGTCATTCAGCTTTTCTGCTTGTCATTCCGTTCCCTGTCTCCAGACAAGTTAATGAGAAGGGCTCACCTGAGGGACCAGAGTTGTGTCGGAGCTCATCTGTCTCATTACCATGTCATTATCACCCCTCTGTCTCCCTATCCCTCTCCGCGTCATCCTCTCATTACGCTAAAACATCAAATATTGTTAAAACAGTGTTATAATAGCCTCACATAGTTCTATTTCATGTGGGGAATGAAAGTCAGGGCATGAGTTGAGGCTTCCTGTCACTGAGAATGTATGTGGAATCTAAACAAGTCCAACAATACTTGCAAGGCAATTAATGAAACCTTTCTGACACTAAAGCTTTTCATAAGCATAACAATTATATGCAGTCTTTAGCAGTAATGCCATAACAGCATATTTTAAATATGCAACAAGTAGCACAATTCAAACACAGATATCCAAATATTGTCCCATAATCCTCAGTACAATTATTACCATCGTTTTCATGATATTTTTGGGGCCAAGATTCCTGATGTAGTAAGATCATCTAATTAAAGTCTTTGGGTGCCTGTGTCTGTTTGATCATATTAATATTTCAGTTTTGCAGTCTCTAATAATATTTGTTTACAGTTGTTTTCCTGTAAATAATACTTGAGCATTTTGGGAAATTCACTAATTATCACATGTACTTTCTGAGCATTAGAGGGCTGATACTACTTTGACCTTTGTACAGTAAGATTACAAGCTTATCTCAATTGGAAACCGCTAAGGGAAACAAGGAGCCAACGTCTACCTTCTAAAGTTCACAAATTAATATGATAATCTTTGCAAAAACCTGGATTTAAAAATGACAGTTTGGGGGTTTTAAGAAGGATTATATGCTCAACTATTTCTTGGCAGGTGACAGTAACTCTCTGTTCTGCTCTCGTTGTCACTCCATAGCTTGCCAGGTAACCAGGGGAGGCTTCTGGCTGTGGCGTCATATACACAACTTGACATGAGAGTGATATAGATCTGCTCATGCAAGAGAGCAATAAGAGTACTTCCCCCGAAGTTGAAGTATTTCTTTAATGCCACTTATAAGTTCAGGAAACCTAAGCCCATATAAAAGGACTAAAAGAAGTCTGAGCATTGAGTAAGATGGTTCAGACACTGTGTAGCTGACCTATGTGCTCTACCCTTGTAGATTCAAGAAGCTAATTATTCAAATTGTGACGCGAATGTTCCCACATGGCTTTGGTTTTCTGAATGAAACAGCTGCCACTACTCCAAAATTTCACAAGCACAACAATAGATGGTAGGCACACAGTCACACAGATGAACCTGTGGTCGTTGTTATAGATTTCTCCCCTCTTCATTATGGGGCTTTACCTATCAACAGAATTCAATCGGCTGGAGGTGATGAAAACCATAATTGTGTTTTCCGTATATTTGTGAACTTAAAATTGGTAGCTAATGAAAGTCAACAAAGGCTGTGTTGTGCTGGAGCCAGCACCTGGCCTAGGGCATATAAAATAGAACATCAATCAAAAACATACAACTATGTTATTCACATATAATTGACAAAGCAGCAGACCTGCACAGACCCCTGTGGCAACCCATATCTGATTGCTCGACCATCAACAACAACAGTCTGAATTCCCCTTTAAGGTGAAACCACTTACGAACGGTTCAATTATATGGACCTATTGAATGTAGTTTGTGGATTTCGATTTTACCATCATTGGTATTGTACTGTTGCGAGAGGTCGATTAAGAAAGGAAACAATGGCATCAGGGATTGAAACTGCAGCTGTGGCTCAACTGAAAACCAAACTGCTCTGGCTGCAGTGTGTGAGAGTTGATGAGGGTTTGAAGTTATAGGCTGTTTAAACCAATGATTTGGAAGATTTTCGCCAAACAAGTCTAGATAAAAGTTGTGATAAAGGACACCACCACTTTGTGGTTCAGTGCTCACGAAGTGCTCTTTCAGGGTGCTCTAAAGGTGAGCTATAGATGTGGACAGATTTATTGGTCTTAATGTCTCCAGTGCCAAAGCAGGACCAGGAAGAGATAATATATTATCAAGGACAGATGTTTGCAACTCGTTTTGTTTTAAATCCAGAAGATTGAATTTCTTTTGGTGATGATTTTAGATTGGGTGTCTGACACAGATGAGATGACAGTGCTTATTAATGTCAAGGGCAGGAGCTCCAGAGGCTGTTATTATGATATCAATTCGTCATTTTAATCTGGGGACTTGGGGAAGATTTTTGGTCTGGTGGGTTTGTCTACAAATTCAAAATAGATTAGGCTCGTCAGAGCTGTCAGACTGCCTGTCCAGATCCCCCATCTTTATTCTGATTATCATGGTTATTATCATACTGGAGTGCTCCTAGTACTGCATAGTGGATGTTTATGAGGGGACGGCTAAACGTAAATGAAAACAGCCCTAACGGCCCAACATTCATCTAAAAACATCTTACTACTGAAGACAGCCCATCAGTCTCTCTTAAGAGCCTTGGGACACATATACGTGCTCACCCTCCACATACCCTTGTGGAAGACAGACAGAGAGAAAGTAAAGCAAAGGAGGTTGTCCTTTAATTTCTTTAATCTAATTTTTTTAATCTAATTTTTTTTTCACTCTTCTTAAGCTTATTTTATTAAATTTATTTTTTCTAATACTCATCGCTGAGGGACAGGCACGAAGAGAAAGGGAAAAAGAGCTGAACGGGTGGTTGTCCACTGAAGTGCAGTATAAATGATCTCTTTCTCCTTCTTCTTCTTCTTGTTCTCATCCCTCCTTACACCCCCCCCCCTCCTGCCTTATTTAAGACTTGGCTCGTGTCCCCTTCAGTCCACTCATCTGAAACATTTCTCACCCTGCTTCACATCACTGTCGCCATTTTCCCTCTCACCGTATTGTTCCCTTTTACTTCATCTCAGCGCCTGAGGTGAAAACCTCATACATTGAGTTGTGATTGGATTTTCCCATATGCTGTATGGGAGTGGTTACTGCGTGCATGTGTGTATATGCAAATATCATTGATTAGGAAAGCTCTCTTGCACCTGTTCTACCCAGAGGCCCTGCCTTCCCACGTTTCCAAGATTATAATTGATTTCTTTCAAAAGGTAAAATACACCAAATGACCCTCTTCCCTTCATCAACCCAAAGGCGCATTAGGTGCATGCCACCCTACTTTTATGCCCATGTTTTGCTTTGTAATCTGCAGATAATGATGGGCCTTTTGAATGAACTCATCCAACGTGCTATTTTGTGCAAGTTGTTTTTTTTTATGTGAGAAATCTAAGCCTGATGGGCCTGATTTTAAAATGTTAAGACATAAAATGCGGTGCCGAGACGCACCATCACAAAACTGATGCTCCCAATTCATATTCAAGTCACTGTCCAAGGTCTGGAGGATAGAAGATATTATTCATGGTCAGTGGGTGCTTCACCGACTCTACACACATACTATATCATAACTGCATCAAGCGGAACATATGTTCCAAGACAACTTGCAGTCTCACGAAGTGTAAATGATAAAGATTTGGCTGTTGTTTTTGGTGAAAGTGGGCATTAACAACACAATGTAATGGTTTGTTTAAACCCAGTACAAACAGGGCGGTGAATGCGTAATGAGAATCATTCCTTAGGGACACTAAACCTTCCAGAAGCCGCCGTCTGCTTCCCCACTCGAACCAACTGTTGAGGAGGAACACATCAAGGAAGGAGAGCGAGGGGAAGTGGTGTTGGGAGGAGAGAAGGTTGGAAGATGAATTGATTTGGGGGTTCAAACCACAGCACTTTGTATGGGAGCAGGAGGAGAAAGGGTAGAGAGGCCTGATGGAAATTGTGCGTTGCAGTAAAGTTAATGAAATTATATTCAACATTGGATCCAGTTGTAAAAACTCAATTCAATTTTTGCACTTGCCGTTGGCTCAATAGGACACATAACGTAGAAGGAACCCATTGAAACACTATATCTTTTCTGGCTTGTGCCCAGAAGTTGTGATGTTGTAGAGACAAGTAAAAAACGGTTGGACTTCGGGGCTGAGCGCATTAGCTCCACTGCACTAAGAAAATCAAGTTTTATGTTTCAATAATGTTTCATTTCAGTTGATAATAAACTGAGGGAACTATCCACTCGCTGGCTCACAGGCAGATAATGGAATTAAAATAGAAAACTGTAAAAACTCTTCGCCCTGATGTGTCTGTTTCAACTTACAGACAACAGCATTTAATTCTTGATAATTTTGACATTTTGAACTCAAGTGTAAATGTTAGTCGCTTCATTAAACCAAAGAAGGCTGTTTGCCACAATGTTTTTCAGTTGAAATAAAATAAAAAATGCATAAAAAATAAAAGCTTTTTAGAGTTCTGAAAATGTTTGCAGAATAAATTGCAAATCAGTTTTTCCATCCAGTGTTATGCAAATATTGTTTGCCAGTAACTCCACTATTTCCCTGTTAAATCCACGGTGTTCTTTTGTTGCCTCCCCATAGGAACAAAATGATGTTCATTGAATAGAAGCACAAGCTTTCTGTGTTTCCGTAATTTTCTTAACAAACTTTTTTTGAACTTCTTGGTCTCTTTGGAGGACTGCTTACTGTATATTGTTATTGTGGATCTACCCCTCTGAGAGGACTCTTAATCCTTGATTTATTTTGATATCACTTGTGTTGCTTCGTGTCTTTGTGTAGTTTTCCCGCTATGTGATTGTCTGCCCCTTCTGATGCGCCTCATCCGTGTCCAATTATCGCTGCCTCCCCTGTGCATTTACTCTCTGTGCTCCCAGTCCTCTCGGTCACTAAGCTCTCTGTTGTTACTTCACCTCTGATCAGTCTTGTTGTGTTAACCTCTGCAACTGTCTGAGTGCAGGCAGCTGGATCACCCGTAAGAGTAGTTTAACTTTTAAAATGATTCACTAACCATTTCTTGTCTTGTTGTATCTCCATTTTGGATCTTGAAAGCCATAGCTTAAGTGATTAGCTTACAATTTTTTTATTTAATATATTTTTTTAAACGACACACACTTCTCAATTGTTAGTTTTGTCCGTCGAAACTTTGTATCGATCATGTTTTCTATTTCTATCGAGGAAAAGCTATTTCGCGATAATTACTTTCATCGTTTTATCCCCAAACCCTACCTCAAGTCATTCAATAAAGTCCAAGTTTAGACAGGTGAGCTCCAACACTGCAGCATCAAACCTTTACTCATAATGATAAAATGATTCTTACACAAAAGGTAACTGACGACATTTTACAAGTCAGACCGGAGTCAGATCTGAAAAGACAGGTTAATGGGAGCCCATCTGAATCATTTAGGAAGACCTTCAAAACAAGAGGGGGATGATGTTGGATTGTCTGTTTCAGCCGACAAGAAGTTGATGTTTAAATTGTCTTTTAATTCAAGCTTATTTTCTTCCTGCAGAATGACTACCGTAAGCTGTCCATGCAATGTAAGGACTTTGTGGTGGGGGTGCTGGACCTTTGTCGGAACACAGAGGAAGTGGAGGCCATCCTGAACGGTGACGTAGAAAACTGCCCCCCAAGGCCCAACAACCGACCCTGCCTCAGTCGTATCAAACTGTCCATCAAGTACGAAGTCAAAAAGGTAAGATGGCAAAATAAGAAGTTATATTTCAGTTGGAGTTTATGTGAAAATGAACAACGTAAAATCTGAGCTGTGTTCATGTCTCAGTCCAGTTTCCTCGACAGTGTCAAGGATCTGTCTTAAACTCAACATGAAATGGGTTTTCTGAACAGTTGTATGAATTGCAAGAAGCAATGAGGAAGAATCACAGGCAGGGATATCGTAACATTTAGTCTCCAACAAGCTCTAATAACTCACGGTTACATTTCCCACAAACGTATGCTGATAACGTGTTGGAATACACTCCCTGCCTGAAAAAAGCCAGTGTTATCCAAGCTCAAAACTATTGTAATAATGGATGAACAGATGCTCATAGGTTTTTAATATGCACTGACCGACTACCTGATTAAAAAAAATCTAATATGAGAACTTGTCAGAGGAGCCACATATCCACCCCCTTGCCAAGAGTCATTTAGTCTTTTTATTTTATGCATCCTTCGTTTATCCAGGAATGTCCCGATGAGATATGATATCTCCTGATCAATATAATCCTTCATCCATACCAGCTTTCTGAAATCTCTGTGAAGGAAGATAAACTTAAACTCATATAAATGAAGAATCACATCACATTTCAAAGAATTCATATCCAGATGCTGTTTTATTTGGGTTGGTTGCAGATGTTCATAATCATTAACTGCAATGGGCACTTTTTAAATTCCCCCTTAAATGTAAATCAGGTGCAAAATATACCCAATAATTTAATATATTTTGAGGAGGATTAACACAGAGTAAAATCAACAGTTTTACTGCAGTGTTTTACATCTAAATTTGTGTTTGTTAGTGTGTCTGTGAGTGAGCAAGTGTCTATGAGCCTTTTTGTGGACATATGCTTGTACAGTATGTGTGTATCTTTTTGTGCGTGTGGCCTCAGAGGGCCTCATGTAAACAACAAACTGGCCTCTGTGTCAGAGAGTTAAGCCCTGCTGAGCAGAGGTGTTCTTACTAAATGTCAAACCAAATCCCTTTTCCCCATTTCACCCTGCCATTACTCTTTTTTGCACGTACACACACACACACATACATACACACACACACACACACTCCTGTTTGACCTTCATGTGCTGAATGTTTTCTCAAATCCAGTATGTAAGTGTGCTGTTATTTTTGTGTGTGTGTGTGTTTGAGTGTGCGTGCGTGTGTGTCTGTGTGTATGTTGGGCAGTAAACAGCCTGTTTGAGCTGTGTATATATCCTGTACAGAAAAGCATGATCAATACTCTATTGGAGGTAATTACTGAGGAAGAGTGGAAAGTGTGTGTGTGTGGGGGGGGATCAGGTGTTGTTGGATGCAGGCGCAGTTCATGTGTCACGGGTCTTTGGGTTTATGGACTGTTCAATCGACACCAGTGGGAAACTTGTTAACCATGATTATGTGTGGAAGGGCTGTGTACATGGTATAATTCAAAAATTACTGATATCTGATGCTGATTGGTGAAAAGGTGTGAAAGAGTGATGGGGGGAGGGAAAAATAGGCTAACGGAAACAAAGGGGGAGCAGGTCTGACCAGAATTAACCTGTGTGTCCGATCTAAGATGCGACCGATAAACAATACACAAACACGGTTTGATTGTGACGTGAGTTTACTACTGAGTATTGATTACCCTGCCGTCCACATCCTTCCTCCAGCAGGAACAAAAACATTCATCCTCTCCTGTCTCACCACAGAGACAGTGCTGCTCTCATCTATCATGTCCTCTCGTGGAGAAATATCATCAACAGATGCTGGAACACCGGGCCAGGCCTTCTCCACCGAACGTGCTTCATCTGTGAACACTCATTGGCTCTTATCTGTTGCTTGCTTTCTTTTGCACGGCGTTACATTTATCTGCCATTTATTTCTTTCCGAAGCCAAGTAGCAGCTGTTGTGAATGTGGATAAAATAGTTTGAGTGTGATGAGTGCACAATCGATTTGCTCCAAATAGAAAAGCAGCCAACACATTCAGGTACTTGGAAATACCATGGTTATTTACATTAAGAGGAGAAAAACAAGCGCTCCTCATGTATACAGTATAATTTCATTAATATTACATTCATTGTGTCTTTTATTCCAGAGTAATTGAAAGAACCCAGTGCAGCATGCACACGTTACAGATGTGGTGTTATACTTAAATCTTTCAGTGTAGACATAATGAATGTGGGACATATTGAGTGGAACAATGGAAAAATGACTAAGAACCAAAAGAAATTCACAAAATACACAACACAAGCAGAAATGACCATAGCTTGTCAGAGAAAAGAAAAAGTAGATTTAGCTGCTGCTGACTTAGTTGGACAAGCTGTGGCTAATTTTCTTTATAAGTAATGCTTAATGACCCACTTGCAGTTATAACCCTATCACCACAACTTCCACTCATGGTCAGGGGGGAGGAGGCATTTAACGGTAAACATTTGTCCATCTCATTTCAGAGGAGATCAATGTTTGGGTTCTCTGAAATGACCTGAAGTCTTAATTCACTGAAGAGGAATTTTCACCACATTAATGGACACTGAACCAGTGCCATGCAAATAGGACATCTACTGAAGATCTATCCACTTGTGACATAAACTATAAATACAGTTTCAGATTCATTACCATCTCCACCATTTTTCCTTCTTCATTAAAATAACCATTCACAGATATTACCTGTAACACAGAGAGGAAGTTAAAATGCCAATGTTGTTTAAGATGATTAAATATGGTTACAATTCAGCAACACCTTGTTAGGGACATGTCCCTTCTCGCTCTATCCAAATCTACTATATGCCCATGAGCCAGTGGAGTGGAGAGAGATTTAGCATGGTGGAGGACTTAATTGGATCATGTAAATGAACCACATTCATCAATTTATCTATTCTCAGCACATTTTTCATCATTCAAGCACTAGTTTCAGGCTGGAAAAATATGGCAATTTATTGAATCTAATATAACGTAGAATAGAACAGAAAGTCTTTATTTTAATTGTATTATGATACAAAGAAATTTGTACTGCCCCTCCACTTGGTGCATAAGGAACATGAAACGCTTCACGTTACAAACATAAAAGACATAAAGATAAATACTATTTTATTATAAGATAAAACATCTTCTTATAATAAACCTTTCACATAATAATGTGATCCTGATATTTTGTTTCCATTATCTGATATGGTGGCAATATGCTTCTGCATAAGAATCATCTGAATGTTTTATGAAGTTAAAATGAGAATATCCTCTCTTGTTCTTCTGTTCTTTTCACACGTTTCTTCTTTTGTCTCCTTTCCCTTTATTCTCTCTGTGTCCATAACTCTCTCTTTCTCTCTCTAGTTCGTTGCCCATCCCAACTGCCAGCAGCAGCTCATGACTATCTGGTATGAGAACCTGCCTGGTCTGAGGCAGCAGTCCGTGGGGGTGAAGTGCTGGACAGTGCTGGGGGTCACCGTAGGTTTGCCCTTCCTGGCCATTGCCTACTGGATCATGCCGTGCAGCAAGGTATGAACACATCATGTATTTTGCTCTCCAGCTCTTTGTCCCATCATCTCCACTAATCCAACTCAGAGTCAGTACACACAGGATTGTTTTATGCTCTTTTTGTCATTTCTCTTTTTGTTTTGTTATACTCAGCTGTTATGCTCAGCGCAACAATGCTGCTAGTCTACAGTCCTTAAGCAGACCATGGCAGGTTAAAGGCACATTACACACCATGAACATTGTTTGATGGATGAAACAAAAATTGAAAGACTCCATAAAGAGACCCTATACAAATCAAATTGAAGTTCAAATAAACCTTGACTCACTCACAAACAAATCATTAAAGCCATTTGTTGAATATGTGACCAGATTTAATTCCAATCCATCCACTAGTGGTCAGGATACAGAAATGATGAGTGTATCTAAAAACATCACAGAACACTGTATGATCGCAATTTGATTATAGGGCCCCTAGGCACTTTATCACGTTTAGTTAATACTCCATCAAGCAAATTATAATCTGTGAAATGACACACTACAGCAGAGCTGAGCAAGCGCTTATGCCAAACTGCTCGTCATAACCCTCTACCTTTTCATCAGCTGCAGTGTGTATGAGTGTGAGTGTGTCTGTGTGTTAAGATTCATAAACAAGGTTGAGGGCTTTCGAGTGCTAGGTATGATTAATGAATTAGTCATTTTGTGTGAGAGGATGTGGAGCAGTGACACTGAACGTCTCCACCAGCCAGACGTGGATTTAATCACGAGACACGAGCTGCTTCAGATCTCGCCGTGTCACGAAAACACCTGTTTATGTTAATGAGTAAGTGTGTGTGTGTGCGTGCGCCTGTGTGTGTTTGTACGTGTATGCACATGTGTGATTTCATTTGATTATGAATCCTCTAGCTGATGAGCCTGCTTGTCACAGCCTGCCATTTTCTGATGCAGCTGCGAGAACAGGGGAAAAAAGGTCACAGTGTAGGGAAATAATAAAAAAGCCCGGAAAGCACCATGCAACTGTGTATTACTACTTTCGTTGCCATCATTATTATGCAGTACATGATTTTAAAAGACCAGGTAAATAGTGAACACAGACATTTGAGATGACAGGGTAGAAGGAAGGAAAAACAAAAACATCTTCAATCAAATTAATAACTGAGAAACTAGATGAATGTTTATGCAGTGTTGATGATGATGTGATGAAAATTTAACCGAGACAAAAAGGTATATCAGACGGATTTGATAATGAAATAGATAAAGTCGGAGCGAAAGAGAAAAATACATCAAGACAAAGGCTGCAGACGGGAAGCTTTGATGTGATGAGTGCTCTCGTATACACCCGGTGCTAATCAGGCAATTGTCTTCTGCTCGTCTCATCAAATGCTCATGTCTTACAGCTCATAACGTTCACTACAACACACCATTATCACAACCACACAGCATATTACATTTAATATCAGCTGGGAGAGCCGAAGAAGATATCGATATTTTTGTAGCTCGAAGATAAGTGGCGAGTTACTGGAGGCAGACCGAGAGAGCGTGGATATAATTTCTTTGTAAATCTTTCAAGATAAAAGAAAAAACCCAAGAGATGTAAATATTGATGTAGATGGTTTCTCTCTCTTATTGATTGTTAAGGGTGAAACATTGTGTGTTTTGTGTGTGTGTGTGTGTGTCTGTGTGTGTATGGGTATGCATATGAGAATGCTGCAGCTTTACACGAGTGACAGGAAGGAGATGAAACAAGGAGGAAGAGGAAACACGCCTGGGAGTGGATGTCAGGTTTCCCCTCCTCCTCCTGCTCCTGGAACAAGCACCAGGCTTTTTGTTAAGGAACAGTGTCTTAGTATTTGAATACATTTACACAGCAAAGCAAACAGATTTCCAAGACAAATCTACTTGTTGCAATGTATTATTGATGATATAATTAGTTGGTCAGTATTTATTACCAGTAGTTTATCCAAACCATTCCCTTGTATTGCATAGTAATTGGCAATTGCTAATGTACTAAATACAGAATTGAATATACCAGTCCTGTTAATCTGTTTACTTTATTTGTTGACACTGTGTTAGGTCCGGGGCCACCAGTAACTTTATTGAGTGAGTGTGAGACGTGCTGTTCATTCCTCAACAGAGATTTACCACAAGACGTGAGGAAGAAGGACTTTTGTACTATCAAACACATTAGGGAGGCATCTGATGTCAGATGGTATTGATGCTGCTACTCACAATTTTATTCTTCCAGGTTTGTGTGAGTCAGTCGTGCGTCTTTGCAAAAGTCAGTTTTGAAAGAAATGTTCAAAGCAGAAAATGGTTCCAACCAGAGGGGCACGTCAATACACGTTTCCTCGGAATAGAAAAATCCTCAGGACGTACATTCACTATGTAGGACTCGATTAGAGAGAGGTTGTAATACGAGCATTTGACCTTGATATTGCTTGGCAGTACAACGATTCCACATTAAAAGGATTATAATATATACAACTCTCTTAGTTTGCCCTTCATGTCCTCAAACATCTTGCTAAATGCCTCAAGGAGCTTTACAAAGTCACAAGCATAATATACAGATGTCAGAGCAGGCTTTTATTCTTGCAGAGGTGCGAAATGCAAAACGTTTCCCCCTTCTGGTTGCACTTGGTACAGCTTTAATTTAGCTTGAGATGATTTCATGTTTGAAAGCAGAGAGCTGAGAAGCTAGTTGGGGCATTGAGCTTGAGTTGTTGTAATATATTAAGCTTTAGCGAATGTGTGCAGAGAATGTCTTGTTTTATGATAAAACCGCATATATTTATATCATTTAGATCAAGACTGAGATGACTCATGTATTTTTAACAATTAGCTACTTTAGCAGGCCATGGCTAAATCTGTGGCTAGACCATTAAACTTTAAAATGCTTCACAGTTCAGATTTGTTTATGTACAAAACAACTTACTTCGACAGAACCCAGCCTTCTTTGGTCACTCCGTGCACGGTTTGCAAATACACAACTTCCTGCCTGATTCCACTCACAAACAGTCGGGTGGTATTTTTGTGTCTCTTGTATCATAACAAGCCAAAGAGAAAAAGTGGTTGCCCCTCAGTGGTTTTCCACATTAGTGCTCCACTCTGTGACAGTTCTTTGACACAAACAGAAACTTTTTGACAGTTTTACCAGTTCCATCAGCTCCACGGCAGCAGCGAAGGCTCCTTCACAAATCCTCCTTCAGAATGTGGTTTCAGCTTCTCGGCTATTAGCTCTCTCAACACGAAACTTGTCCGCATGCCGTTGTCTCTGCCAGAAAGCAGTCTTGTGAAAGCTGCTCCACACTCCAGCGAAGGGTGTTATCTCTCAGAGCATTTGTCTTTACAACTCATCCAGTTTAGCAGCATGTATCCAGCTGTAATGAAGCTTGAGATTTGCCCTTTTTTCCCCTGCAAACCAGGCACACTGCCTTTTCTTTATTGTTTTTCTTTCTACTTTTCTTTTCTTGACAGTCACTGTACGTGTCGGTGATGATATGTAACAGCTACGTGCGAGTTTGGTTCACGCTGCGACCCGACAGACATTCAGCCGGGAGGAAACGCCCCGAATGACATATTAGTCGACCATTTTCTTTAATCCTCGAAAAAAGTTAATTACTGTCGTGATTTTTTCTTTGTGTTTCTATTTTGCTTTGTCTTGTGGGCCGTATACAGGCAAGAGGTCGGAGCCCCGGTGTAGAGGCTATTTATTTATGCTAATTATACAAGCTTTCACATCAGTTTGACAGCGATAGGCTGACAATTATGAATTTTTACACACTGCTCCCCAGCCTAATGATTTTCTCTTTAATTACTTTACTGCAGCCTGTCATCCATTTAATTCGCTCTAAGCTCTCTTTGCATGCAAGCTCTCACAAGCCCTGGTTGTGGGGCTTAAATTATTTCATTTTTCACACTCAAGATGTCCTTTGGCTCCTCCTTTGCATCGCTGTCCTTTCTTATTTGTTGTTCTTTCCCCCTCTTGTCTCTTGAGACATTCACACCCAGGACACAACAAGAAATTCCAAGAAAGTCCAATCGATACCCACAGGACAGGCTCACAATCAATTTAACCTTTGTCACTAAGGTCGCAAAATTTGTATCACCTACAAAATAGGGAAAGAGAATGCTGACATTTAGATAATCAATAATGGTAAATGGTTTAGAGTATGTGTGAGAGAGAAGTAACACATCAGAACAATGACAAACCCCATAATGTATTGTCATTTCAGCTTCATTTCTACCTATCACACAGATATTTCACTATTCAGAGCATATGTCCGTCTCCACTAAGTGTATGTCAGCTTGGATTCTTCCAGGTGAAAATATGTTAGAGAATAACAGAGGACAGAGCAGCTCCAGTCTTGCCTTCTGGGATTTCAATTTCACACCAAACCCCTTTCATTTAGCCTTCATGCACCCTGCTGCCAGCAGCCACCATTTCCAAGGAGTCGAGAGCATCAGCTCTTGTCACCATCACGTGGATACAAAAACGAAAAACCCATAGGATTAGCTTTCTTCACGTTTGGTAGGCCTGATCTAGGTTGACCATCTCATTTAGTCTGCGAGGTGAAATGGATCGGCTTTATCAGTGAAGCAGCTCGGAGAGCCGTCCCAGTGGCAGGAGGAGGATGAGAAATGGTTTGTGCAGGGTTGAGATTTACGAGACAACCTCTTCCCACATGGTTTGGTAGTAACTGGCATTGGATCAGCTATTGAACCTTATGTGTTACTCTGCATGCAGAGAGTAGAGATATCCTGCGGGTAGCCAATATTGAACGCAGCAGGTCTCGAGAGTAGCGAATGGTGGGATCTCAGATATCTGTATGGGGTTGGAAGTGTCTCTTTGTCTGCTTGTGTGAGTCTGTGTGCGTGCCTGTGTGTGATATGTGTGTGTGTGTGTGTGTGTGAGTCTCTCTCTCTCTCTCTGTGTGTGTGTGTTTGTGTGTGTATCATGCCATGTTTTTGTGCAATAATGAAAGGGTCCCAGTGTGGTGGCCTGTTAATGCCCTTACATTCTCCACATATGGTGCATTTTCACAAACTCTTGCTGGTTTGGCCCCCTGTTACTGGGGCACTGTGTTTCTGTGAAAGTGACTGGTGATTAAGCAGATCCACGGAACAGATGTCGTTCTCAAGCTAAGATGGTTGCGTAGTGGTGCTTTTCAAATTTTGATCTCTGAGGACCAAACGCTCAAGAACCATAAACTGTTTAGTTTGGCAGGAGCTCCTCACTTTTTTTAAACTGTTCAAAAAACATGTCAAGCATGCTTGTTCAGTACGACTTCCTGTCACAGGCTGTTGTGTTGGCAAACACACATCAACACAACAGATTTAACTGTAATGTGTTCATCATACTATCATTTTATCCACTGCAGTGACAAGACCGCTTTGGCATCATCTTAAATGTATTCTACTCCTCACGATATTATTTCACTTCCAGATCGGACAGATCCTGCGAAGCCCCTTCATGAAGTTTGTGGCTCACGCCGTCTCCTTCACCATCTTCCTGGGTCTGCTGGTCGTCAACGCCTCAGACCGCTTTGAGGGCGTCAAGAACCTGCCCAACGAGACCATCACAGACCACCCGCGGCAGGTGTTCAGGGTGAAGACCACCCAGTTCTCCTGGACAGAGATGTTGATCATGAAATGGGTGTTGGGTGAGTCGCCTTCTCACATATACTGTACACACACACACACACACACACACACGGTGGCTTCGTTTGAAATTCTGCACAGTTGCAGCTAATTAAAATGCAAATAGATGTAAGATAGTCACGGTCAAGGCAGATTCGCCATCATGTTAAGAAATATCCTTGACATGACATGCAAGAGAGTCAGGGCAAAATATTTCCTGGTTGATTTCCTGTTTAAAATCAATTTTTAATCAGTATGGTGTACTTCATCAAGATGTTAGGATAGTAGAGCACAAACCTCCACCATGGCCCAGCAGCATCCATAAATCCACAAGCTTTGTAGCTAAGGCAAGAAAGCAATGTAAGTTATGAGATTATAATCTCCATTATGGGGGGGGGGAAGCCCTATATTAAAATGTTAAAGATTTCCAAATCTTTCGCAAAAATTTAATGGGTACTGTCTTTTCTAATATCCCATCTTTCCACCAAGTTTCTGGGGAATCTGTGTGGTGTTTTTTGGACAATTCTGCTGAAAAACAAACACACATATAAACAAACTATACTTAGCAGAGCCAAGGCTGCACCAAATTTTACACACTCACATACATCACCTCCCTAAATGGGGCTGAGTTTTCCATAAAGATCAATTTATAAAAACTGTGAAAATGTTAAAGAAAATGATAAAACAATGCCAGGATCTGTCAGCTCAAACCGATCTGCATCACAATTGACTGAGTTCTTCCCTTTTATATACCGGATCCTTTCACCGAGTTTCATGGAAATCCATCTTGTAGTTTTTAAACTTGCTTATAAAGAAACCAACATGCAAACATATTGACAGGGGTGAAAAGATAACCTGCTTGGTGGAGGTAATGAGTTTATGTTATTCTTAAATATCCTTTGCAGTTTTTCCACAATTCCCCATAAATCAGACAAGTTCCAGGAAAGTTTGGTGAACTCCTGACGTGATGCAGAATTAAATATGAATTCAGCATCGTATCAACCAGGTGGATGAAAGCCAAGGGGGTGGCAATACACACGCACATTCTCTTTTATCTTGCAAGTATCAAACAGAAGTTTGGATGCAGCATGGGCCAGACTTGTTGAAGCAGTAGCCATGCTGATTCCAGCTGGAGGTGTTGCTGAGGAACTGTTTGAGGAAGGGATGGAGAGAAAGAGAAATGGGTGAACAATGGGGTCTGTCGAGGAAGGCAGATGAAAGTAAAAGGAGGAGTAGAGTGGACGTGTGGCTTACGAGGAGGCAGGCATGAAAAATAAAGAATAGAAAGACGAAGACAAACTGGGAGAAAAAGGGTCCATGGCAATATCTGTCAGATCTCGGCTGCTTCTTAACTGCTGATTGTGTTATTTACATCTAGAAACTCACCCCCCCAAATATAATATGATGTGTGTGCCTTTGTAAAACTTGGTTCACATATGGTTTTTCAACATATTGTATAATGACGCCATTCTGTGGTCAGCAGGTGCTTTTGTGTGCTTGTGTGTGTTTGTGTGTGTCCGGATGTGTGCAGTGCACCGACCAGGGTAATTGTAATTCCTGCAGCATGCTTTGAAGGCTCAGTAATTGTTATAAAGATGATACTGATCAGCGAGCCTTTTCAGTGACGTTCATCTTGTTTTGGCTCGAAATTGAGAACGAGTGGTTGCGTAGGAGGAAATAGGCAAGTGTGTCTGTGTGTGTTATTGTGTGTGTGTGTGTGTGTGTGGGGCTACAGGTAGGGTAGGACTTTTCGGGACTGTTGCCAATTGCAATACTGATGTTAGGGAGTAAATAAATTATGATACTAATATATGAGTCTATATTTAAAAGGTTTGTTAATGATTCCCGGGGGCTGCTGCACACTTGTCAGCCAACTGATAAATCATAAGGGTTCTACTGTGAACGTTAGAGTTTCCATGTTTAAGCATTTATCAGTTCATTTAGGTTTGTAGGACTGCCTCTGAGTGTTTCTCTGTCCCTGTGTATTTGTACTTTGACATATCTCTGTTCTACAGGTAGGGTAGGACTTTTCGGGACTGTTGCCAATTGCAATACTGATGTTAGGGAGTAAATAAATTATGATACTAATATATGAGTCTATATTTAAAAGGTTTGTTAATGATTCCCGGGGGCTGCTGCACACTTGTCAGCCAACTGATAAATCATAAGGGTTCTACTGTGAACGTTAGAGTTTCCATGTCTAAGCATTTATCAGTTCATTTAGGTTTGTAGGACTGCCTCTGAGTGTCTCTCTGTCCCTGTGTATTTGTACTTTGACATATCTCTGTTCTACAGGTAGGGTAGGACTTTTCGGGACTGTTGCCAATTGCAATACTGATGTTAGGGAGTAAATAAATTATGATACTAATATATGAGTCTATATTTAAAAGGTTTGTTAATGATTCCCGGGGGCTGCTGCACACTTGTCAGCCAACTGATAAATCATAAGGGTTCTACTGTGAACGTTAGAGTTTCCATGTCTAAGCATTTATCAGTTCATTTAGGTTTGTAGGACTGCCTCTGAGTGTCTCTCTGTCCCTGTGTATTTGTACTTATCTTCTGCATTCCCTGTCTTTTCACAGTGTATTCTTATGTTAATGTATGCGTATGTGTATCCTTTCTCAGGTATGATCTGGTCGGAGTGTAAGGAGATCTGGAGCGACGGGCCCAGGGAATACCTGATGCACCTCTGGAACGTGCTGGACTTCGGCATGCTGTCCATCTTCGTGGCATCCTTCACGGCACGCTTCATGGCGTTCCTCAAGGCGACCAAAGCTCAGCAGTATGTGGACTTGCACGTTCCAGAGGACGACCTGAGCAACGCCTCGCTGCCTGACGAAGTCGCTTACTTCACCTTCGGTAAGCAGTTAATGTAGCTAATGACAGTAATGTTAGTAATTGAGTCTCCTGCACGTGGCCCTCTTCTTTGACATATCCTCTTCTTTGACATATCTCTGTTCATGGTGACTATCCTGCTAATCATCCTTTCCTTTTTTCTTTCTATGACACAAAATCTTAAACTGCATCATTCCTTATCTACCAGACAGTTTTTTTTCTTTACACCCTCATGATAAAAGACCCCCATGATAAAATGTGAAAGCTTTCATGAGTCTCATGCTGCATCAGTCACTGATAAGAAAATCAAATTAAATGAGTTATAGAGTAAAAATGTCATGAATAATTGAAAACCTGAGCTTGGGCATCGAGAATAAGATTGTGTTGTGTCATTTAGATAAAATGTCATCACTTATCGCAAGATAATCAAGTCAGAATTAATACTGTTTCCTTCTTTGTCTGACTTTCTTAGAAATATACTGTCAGGATATTGAACAAATCATCATATAATCACACCTCCCAGCCATAACAAACCTGCTACAGCCTGCAGGCATCTGGACTGTACACTTCTGAGTGGCCTATTCAGGGAACCTTCATCAGTGCTGTCATCTGGTGGTCTGACTCTGTCATGACACATCAGTGAATACAGTTTATAATCAGTTATACTCCTAAAACTTCCCCACATCGGCACAAAAATTGTATATGTTTGTTTGATTTATGTTCCTACTCCTTTTCCCATATACACATCGTTTCACACACGCAATCTTTCTTCTACATGTTCTTTTTATTTCTTCTATTTGCCCTTTTATCTAGGTTATCAATCTATCTACATATACGTCTGTTTTCTGTGTTCCTATTTTTCCTTCATCTCTTTATCTCTCCCCTCTTTCCCCTCCAACTTTCATCTTTCCTTCATCAAAGATTATGCTCTGAAGGAATATCTCCTGCAAACATGAGATCAGGCTGTAACCAAACCTTTCTCTGCACATGTGACACATGATAATGTCACATGATAATGTGTCACATTTTCAAAACTTCACGGAAGTCGGTTGAGTAGTTTTTAAATAACCCCTCGGACAGAGAGATTAACAAACAAATCCCAATGAAAACAAACTCCTTGGCTAAAGTAAATATGGGGGATGAAAATAGTTTTACCAAATATTAAATCGCCTTTTGACCAATTTGTTTCAGTTTGACAATCAGAAAAACATTTAAATACTGAATCCACAAAAGCAGCTATGAGTTATTCAACATTAATGTTGAAGCTTTGCTTTTCTGCTTGAATCATCAGATTCTAGAAGAAAACTTGGACATTTTGACTGCCTCTAAATCAATCAACAATACAACAATGTCTAGTTTGACTCTGCAGTTGCTCTTTCAGTACCACAAGAGCATTATTCACCTATTCAGCCTCTATCTCTCTCTTTCTCCTCCTCCAGCCAGGAACAAGTGGCGCCCCTCCGACCCCCAAATCATCTCCGAGGGCCTGTACGCCATCGCCGTTGTGCTGAGTTTTTCGCGCATCGCCTACATCCTGCCGGCCAATGAGAGCTTCGGCCCGCTGCAGATCTCCCTGGGGCGCACAGTCAAAGACATCTTCAAGTTCATGGTCATCTTCATCATGGTGTTTGTGGCCTTCATGATCGGCATGTTCAACCTCTACTCGTATTACCTGGGAGCCAAATACAATCCTGCCTTCACCACGTGAGTAACCGCCTCACTGTGTTTTGGTTTGTATGGCACTGGGTGAATGTGTGATTGTGTGTCCCGACCTTGGTTCCATCTAAACATATGAACACATTTATGTCTATATGCATTTTCGCCTCCTCACTCTGACACTTGTCTTCATGAAGATGAGCACAGGGGGGATATACGATGATCCCAGTGCTGGTGATTTAATGTCACTAGACTCTAAATGGGGGTCCATTGTTACTTTTATTGCCAGACAAGGCCATAGGACAAAGAAACCTCTAGGGACATATAATCTTTTACGTCCATCCTGATTAGACTGTTGGTTAAATCTCTGAGCTTTATTAGTGGCAGGGATCAAACTTTAATCTCTCCTCTGGCTTATTGCTAGAAATCAGCCCATTTGGATTTTAATAGGAGGATGGTTAAAGAGATTCCTCGCACCTTAAAATCTATAACAAACTTACAAGTGTAACTCACAGCTTTACCAAAACTTTGGGTAGTAAACTTTACCCTTGTGCAGCTGCATCGTGTGTGTTGTGTGCCGCTGCACAGGGCTGCAGTCTGATTTATCTCTGGTATTAACACAGCTATTGATCTACATTTAAGGGGAATTCAAATAAAGTAGAAAGTGTCTGTGAGAGCGGAAAGGGGGAAAGTATCCATATTGATAAAAAAGCTCAGAAAATTGTTTTTTGATGAGGCAAAAAGATCTGAGCCCATTGATTGACTGGTTGTGCTCTGTAGCTGCGGCGGATGGGACTCATCACGATATCAGCATGTTTTTAGGCAAAGATCAAATGAGTTAGTGTACTGAGCCTGGCAGCTTGTCTTCACTAGCGGCAGCTCAATTACTGCAGCAGGTCACTTTTACAGTTGCAGTAGGAAAGCTGTCACTAGCATTACCACCAGCCAGGACCCTAGCTTATTCCAAACAGGCATATATAGAACAGGCGCTGCATTGGAATATCACATACTCCAAACTATTTGATGAAGTTTCTCTGTGATACAAAACCTTGCTTATCATTTGATTGGGTGCCGGGATACAGATCTGATCTGAAGCAGGATTTATGAAGAAAAGGTTGACAGTGATGAGATGGAGGCCATTATACCAAATGACAGCCAGCCATGTATAACTAAAGGTCACCAGTGTGTGGAATTGATAGAGCACTTCAAGTACAAAGGCTTCAAGAACCGATTCACGTATTCAATATTCTCTTGTCATTAGTTCATATCATCCTCTTCACACAGGCCATGATATAATCTCAGCATGACTACGCCGTTAAAGACCTGGTCCTTGTTCAGGCTCCTGTATGACTTTGACAGATTAAGTGGCACAGGCTATTATTGCATTTTATAATTGGAAATGACCAAAGTGAAATTGCAAATGGGGTAATAACAACACTCAACAAGTGATATAAAGTCTATTAATTTTGCTGTTTAGCATTTACATGCTCCTCTCGTTGTGTCCTATATATCAACCTGGTTGTAAAGCAATCAACTCCTCCAACAAGTCCCTGAAGGCATCAATCTGAGCAGCAACTTATCTGCCTCCCACCTTCATTTGAGCTCATCCATATCACTGCCACACATCCACGGCAACCAGAGTGATGGAGGGACTCTCAAAGTTATTGTCTAATGTGTGGAGGGAAGTTACCCATCTTGTGCGACTGACAGGATCTTTCAACAAGTCTGTTTATCATCATTCATCTCAGAATGAAAACTCTCTCACGTCTCTCTCCTTGTCACATATCATTACTCATTCCCCCTGAAGAAGACGTTCTAGGGATTTAAACAGATCGTTCTGACAGAGCAAGTCTTTTTGTAATTATATTGTCCCATGCTGTTCTTTTAGTTTTTTCCCTTACCACAGTGGGATATTCTGTAACTGCTGTGCTTTGGCTTTTTTTTCCCAGTTTGATAATCAGTCATCTCATCAGGTTAAGAGCAAAAGAAAAGTTCAAAATCAGTCTCTACACAGCGGAGCCTGCCACTCTTGTTTATGTTCTTTTGCATAATTTTAACTCAAGGTTTTTCAAATTTGATACACTCTCATAAAAACAAAGCACTAGTCCGGTGTATGACTGGAACTTGAATGTCAGCCCTCAGTGAATTTTATGATGGCAGCAAAATTAAACCCTAAAGATGAAGACAAACTGCTGCCAGATGTCAGCATCTGTCTCCTTCATAAGTATAAACCCTGATGTTGTGGGCTTGTTTGCTGTTACTGGTTTAGTGAATCACACACCACGGTTTACCCTGAGCTTATTACCTTGCACCAAACATTCATATCCATAATACAACCAGAGCTGAAGGATTAAACGTGATAATGTGAGAATGACCGGCGGAGCATTGCCACCATGTTGTTTTCTCTAGTTGTTTGGCAAGCCGTGCTATGATTGTGATTCAGTTTTCCTGGCTGCTCACCGTGCCCGACTGCCTGCCCATCCATCTGTCTGCCTGCTCGTCTTATCTGGTTACGCACCTGCCTCTGCAACTTTCTGCACTTGGGTCTACATGTTCACTTGATATGAGAGCGCTTCTCTTTATCACCTCCTCCAAGGAATTTTGTTTTCACCCAATTCCATTTATGTGTTGGCCTTTTTGTTTGTCAACTACAAGCAACAACTACTGGATGGATTATCACAAAACTTGGTGAAAGGATGTAGTATGGGAGGAAGAAGCCATATATACGATTTCGGTGCAGATCCAGATCTGTGGATTTCTTTTTTACCTCCTCAATGTCTCATAGTATAATTTATGGATATTTATGGAAATTTGAATTAGTATGAATTTTAATGTGCTCTCATTAAGGAGCCTTTGTGGCCTTGGCAGAAGTATGTGCTCTGCTTAGTGACATTCTAGTTACATACAGTATGTATCTAGCCTTACCCTTCACTCTTGGTGCAATTACACATCTTTTCAATCAGTCGATGTTAGTTCAACCTCAGATGTTTGGTTAAATGCACCAGATGTCTGAACTCTATTAACCTCACATATCCCAATAAACTATGAGCTATGAGTGGCCTGGGAGTGGTTTCTGAATTTATGCCCTGCTAAACAATCACTGTACATAGAATCCCTGATGATAAAACGTGTGTTGTTGGACTCTACCTTTGCTTGAACCTTTGTGCCGTGCACATACAGCAGCTTCTCTCCTGAGCTGCAGCACAGCGCTACTGGCTGCGAGTTCTGCTTGGCTGCCCACGTGGCGCCGGAGAACCAGGGAAACGCCATGAGCAGACAGACAGAGAGGGAGTTAACTGACGGAGAGGCAGATGGACAAGTGGATACAGAGTCTAATGGCGTTGGAATGAGCAGTCGGAGAGTGCGTAGTGGCAAACCGGCATAATGAAGACTTCTCCAAAAGCAAAGAAAGGGTACAGAACAGGCCTCGGGCTCTGTAGATGTAACTCTCTTATCATTACCGTTACGGTTTTTCCATCACGAGAGCACGATCTAGCTCAGTGCATTGTCTCCTTATCACTTCTCCTCAACATCAAGGCTCATTCCAAAAATGGGCGTTTACACAGCTGCTTTACAAATGGAAACCACTTCTGCTCGTCTTAACAACCTCTGACTGCTCTTCCTGTTCATCTGTGTCCCTTATTTTCAGCCTCTAAATGAGCCATTTCCTCTTACTTATTCAAATGGTTGGAGCTGCACAGCAATTTCAGCACGACAGTAACTCCCTCGTTTGTGTTGTTGTTGTCACTCTCACCAGCAGGGGTCAGTGTGGCCTTAAATCTCAACCTCTCTGTAAAGTGGTTGACAGTACAAATGCTTTTATTTTTGTAATTGCAATGTTTTTGTAGATCCAATCAACTTATTTGTGTAATTATGATTTGCATTTTTGTGTCTCTCTTTTGTGTCTGCACATTTTTTTTTGTTTTTCTGTCACAGTAATTCGATTCGATGTGACTGCATCATATTTGGAATGACAATAGGACTGCCTATGCTGTGCAGAAACGATGTTTTAACTAAAGAATCATCTTTTGTCAGCAGAGGACATATTGCGTGATCAGCTTGTGTGTGTGTGTGTCCGTGCACAGTTCCCTCTTTGTGTCTTTGGGCACACAGATCTGACAGGGCATGTTTGATGGAGGACAGCAGTAAAGGCTGGTCTGATAGCTCTGATACAGCGAGTGAGCCAGGTGGAGGTAGTAATGATATCCCAGGAGGGGCCACTCAGGCTGGAGGACAGAGAGAGAGAAGTATTGCTGGGGAACAGAGGCTTAGGGTACCACACACACAATCTCACACTCACACATATGGACACACAAGCTAAAACTCACACACATAAATGCACAGCTGGATAGAGCGCAATAAAGTCTCGGCAGCACACACAATCCCCAGAAGCGTGGAGGTTCAGATGACTATCTGAGTGACACACACAGCACAGCGTTCTTTGTTGAGTGCCCACGCAGTAATGTTCTCACATGCGCAAATACACTTAAGCAAGGGGGGGGACACACACAAGGGGTAGGCACATACATGCCCGTTCAGACATTCACTCTTGTGCTGTTTGTTCTTGCTTATGACATAACAGGTGCTTAGGTGGGCAAACAAACATTTATACACAGATCAATTCACACACAGAGACGGGCTTATCGGGATTTTCTGATTCGGACAGTGCTGCTGGAGCAGTGGACTCGTCTCTATGTTCGAGTCGGCCATGCATGACAACGGTGCACAAAGAGAGCGGCAGAGAGCGAGAGGACAGGGGAGGGAAAGGCAGGGAATGGGGATGAAAATGTTTTGAAATAGTCGGAGGTCGAAGCCACAGCGGGTGTGTCGAGGACCTTGAAAATAGATTAAAACAATGACGGCGTTGATGCTGAAGTAAATGAACGGAAACACAAGTGAATAAGTCCTGCACGATTAGGTCAGCAAACGACAGGGCAACACGGGGAAGAGCAGTCGGACGAAGGGAGAGGGAGGAGAAGAAAGCCACAGGGGGAGATACAGATGCAGATGTGTTTTTTTGGGGCTCGGTTGTTTGTTCAGGCAAATGCTGGAATCCAGCCAGGATGCATAGACAAAGGAGGGGAAAATGAGAGAGAGGATGAGAGAAGGTCAAGCAGACAGAAGCGCAGATTCTCTACAGATTTAGAATTTAGACATTTATAAATTCAAAAAGGTGAGAAAGAGTTTCAAGCAGTTAATGACTACTGATTCTTACCTGTTCACGTAATCGCTATTCAAACACCATTATGAAGAGTTTTGTGCTATGTCAGTTAGAGTTAAGTTGTTTTGGCAACATGAACTTCTTTTCATAGCAGTGAAACAGGGTGTGCATTTGAATAGAAAGACACAGAGTGCTGCAGACGGTACGGGCAAGATAGGAGGCATATCAGATTAAAGCCAAGGACAAAGGCATATAACACGATGGGAGGGCAGGGATGCAGAGAGAGACGAGCGGATAGAAGATGGCACCTAGAAATGGAGAAAAGAGGAGCTGGAGATCCAGGCAGGAAGATATAGTTAAAGCAAATCTGAGACAAAGTGTCGGGGGGGATGCGTGATAGAGTTCAGAGGGACGAATGCAGCTACGCCTACTCACCCACTCTACCATTACTGACAATAACTATTCATTTGTCATTACTGCCCCCTTCATCTCTTTCAGACATGTTTTATGTAAAATAGATTGACACACTTCACCACTATGTTTCAAACTGTTTCTTCTAATCAATGTTGTGTTATTTCGTTGATTGTTCAGTTACAAGAGGCATATATTTCGCATCTGTCTGCCCGGGGACGACGACTCTCACATGTGGCTCACTGAGGTTTCTAATGTATTTCCCCCTGTTAATAGTTTTTTTTTGGGAAGTTTTTCCTGCTTTTGAGGGGACATGGACAGAGGATGTCGCTCCTTGTTAGGCCCTGTGAGACACATTTTTGAATATGGGCCATACAAATAAAATGTGATTGATTAAATGCGATGGCGAGACAGGAATCCTTGTGAGACAGAGAGGGAGGTGGGGTGTGAAAGAAGGATAACAGGAGGCTGAGAGCAAAATAAATGGTTGAGACAGAGTCGGGGTGAGCTTAAGGGAGAATTTATTCTCTCTGAGGCAAGGCAGAGGTGTTGTGTTCAGCCTTTATCAGTCAAGCACGTCTGAATGTTAAAATGAGGAGAGGAAGAGACACGGTTACAATCAAGGCGCTACAGACGGAGAGGCGGGAGCGAGGAAGAATAACCAAAAAAGAGTGCATTCATACAGTGTGACCTGTGGAGGCTTTCAAATGCCAACCTCTGCACCAATAGCTTTAGCTTGTGCCAATATTTTGAATTCTCCTATAAATGTTGCTTTTATCATGACAAATGATGCAGAGGATTCAATTTCCATCTTGGTGAGATGTAATCCCCCTGAAATAGCACTGAGACCATCATTACACACTTAGACTCTGCACTGAAATTGTTTCCTTTTGTCGAGGTAAGAGGCTCCTGATCAGGGATTCATTTAGAGGAAGACAAAGCCAGGGTTTCCACTCCAGTCAGCGAAACCCAAATTTCAGTTGCTGAAAGATATAGCCTGCTGTTGCTAGGAGACTTCATTAGCGGTAACTAGTTAACAATTTTCCTTGCGTTTGGACATCCGGGGGGGCAGTTGAGCTGCTCCTTCATGCCAAAGGGGACAGTTGAGAGGGTTCAGGCAGCTAAAGAGGATGCCTCCTGGGTGCTTCCATTGGATGTTTACCGGGCAGGCCCAACTGTGAAGAGACCCAGGGGTAGACCCGGAGCCAACTTCATCGACTGCCCCCGTGACCCAGACTCAGATAAGAGACTCAAACCACAAAAAAACAAGGAGCTCCAAGAATATGGCAACAAAACAATGTTCCATACATGTTCCAGTTGTTGTGAACACCTCTTACCCACTTAATCTCCAGCTGCATTCTTCATATGTGAAGGGTAAATCCAGAGCTTTTGTAGGAAACAGCATATTTAAAAATTGTCTCACACTTTTCTAACAGTTTTAATTGTTTCAGTACAAGTATGAGTCTTACTATAGACCCACGCACAGCTCCTCAACATGTGGAGAATCTAAAGCTTCTCTGGTTGTTCTGTTGTTATGGCAAATGCTCAATATATGTCTTTGATGTAAATATCTCAAATATCAGCAGCAAAATCGATCAACTCATTGTTTTGAGCTAGGTATTATGAAAAGATGAAGTTGAACAGAGAGACAGAAAAGAAAAACAGGCAGACCGCACAGGGGCAGGCAAATTAATGTGATGCCTGATTCACTATCAAAACACTCTTAATTGCAATGGCTGATCTTATGGTGTTGTATTCCCCCACTTAATAAGATTTCTCGCAACTTGCCTGAAGACACACGGAAAACAGTCTCTTTTGTTTTTTCAGTGCTCGCTTTCTGCTGCAATCTGTATCCCACTGTCAGACAAACACACACACTCACACACACACACACTCATAATCAAGCATGATAACGTGAAACAACAAATTTGGATCTGTCCTTTCCGCTTTCTTTCACTTTTCTTGTCTTTCAATCTCAATCAATCTCAAACACACACACACACACACACACACACACACACACACACACACACACACACACACACACACCACACACACCACACACACACACACACACACACACACACACACACACACACACACACACTGGCAGGAAGGCCGGCATCCCTCTGCTCATTAAAGGCCAAGGTGGGTAAGACCCCTCCCTGGCTGTTGCCATGGTAACAGCTCCTGTAACGCCCCAGATAGAAAGTTTAACTCAATTAAATATTCAAAGATGTTTCGTCTGTGTTTTCTGTCTCTTTGACCAACCTGTCTGTCCCTGAGAATGTCTGTCTCTATGGAGAGGAGAGAAGAGGAGGAAAAAGAAGAACAGACAAGAGGTGATTGAGAACGAGAGATTTTATATCTCGTTAATGACTGGAGGGCAGACGGAGAGAGAGACAGAGCAGAGGGCTGGGTGCCGCCGCTCTTAAAGTCTACATTTACATTTACATTTGGCCAACGTGAGAATACCGCCGCAGATTAAACAATGAGGAAAAAAATATATGAGAGGGGAAAATAATGGGAAAAAAGAAAAGTATAAATCAAATGAACAGCGTGAGTGACAGAAATAGCTAAAACCTGCTGGGATGAAAGATGGCGAGGGCATGAGAGAGGAAGGGAGGGTGATGCAGAGAGAGATATAAAAGCAATGGCGGCGGGAAAATAATGAGAAAATTCGCGACAGAGAGAAAACAAAGAGGAGGCCGAGAGGATAGCGAAGACAGGGACGGAGACAAACATGAAGCATGAACCAGCGAGGACCGAGAGCATGTCTCTGGGGGGAGGAGGTTGATTTGGGCCTCTCGATGATTGGGTTTGGAGCGCTCCCGCAGAGCCAAAGTGACTCACCAGTCTGCAGCACGCACACAGACACACACCAGGCTGTATGTGGCGTGAGTGTGTGGCAGGGTGAGTAACAGAGTCAGTTCTCTACTGTCTGTGTCCTGCAGGGGTAAGTGTGTGTGTGTGTGTGTGTGTGTGTGTGTGTGGGCGCATGTGTGTGTAGCCATCATACTGCGAGCAGCCTATTGGGAGCTGCCACTCTTAATAACAGATAATAACACACTGTCCATCTCTGTCTCCAGATGCTCACTGTCCCTGCTGATTTGCTGCCTGTTGTACAATGCTGCAATGATGTAATACAACACACACACACACACACACAAACACAGAGACACAAATGAAATAATCTCATTCTTAGGATGCTAAAAAATAACCCATTACCTGAGCATCTCATCCATCTCAGTAACAAAGTATTGCATAATACACACATGACCAGTACCTTGAATGAAATGAGCAAAAAACAAACAAATTCTGCTTCATCAATACGGGGATCTTAAAAGTTCTGTTTAGTTCTGTTCCTCCCTCAGAGTTATGTCACTCAGATGTCAGTGAATTAAATAAGCAGAAAACAAGGTGAGCAAAACAAATGATAATGCGCAGCAGCACTGTCTGCCCATAAATCAACATTATCCAGTATGGTAAAATCCCCTTAACTCACGTATACTTCTATCCTCCTTCTATCTGTATCAGTGTGGTTATGGATAGAAGTGAGGAGGTGTGATAGGACGGATGAAGAGTGTATATAAATAATCTGCCTTGTGGTGAGTGACTAATTTGAATTGTGTGTGTGGGTGTGCCTTTATCCCCGTGTGTGTGTCTTCTTTAATGGCACATTAATGTCGCCTGGAACAAAGCCCTTCATCATTATCAGCACGCATTGTGAGAACCTGAAAATCTAAAACGAGTGAGCATTTCACAAGGGCGGGAAGAGCGGCTGAAACGGGAATAATTTCATTTCTGAGATAATTGGGATGTAACGTAATCAAGAGCAGATAATTCATCACTCGGATAACCGAGTTCTCTCTCTCTCTCTCTCTCTCTCTCTCTGTTTTAGTTCAGTTTCATATTTCAAAACAAGCCACAGGGAAGCGTTATTATCTTGAAAGAGAGCCTCCAGATAAGTGACAGGACATTATTTAAAGAGAGACGGCTCAAAAATAACAGCTTCTCGAGGCAAGACCACCAAAATCACCTTCCTCCGTGCTCCTGATTGCACGATAGACATGTGGGTGTGTGTGTGATGTGAGTAGAGAGCGAGGCGATTGTTGAAAACGGCCTCCGGTTGGTTCTAGTCTCTCAGTAATCGTTTGTCGGATGTCTCGACCGTCCATCTCTGAGGAAGAAAACCACTTGCGAACTTCCATTAATGTTTACGAGTGTTTCTGTTCACACGTGCCTCAAGTGCCGGATGTCACTATGATGTCTCGGCACTTATGACAGTAACGTGCAGGCCTCTGCTTCTGAGTTGCACAGTAGCCTTCAAGGAACCCAATGGGGTGGTGTCAACCTCTTCAAATGTCAATGTGATTAAAAAAAGGTTTCTATGATTATATGTTCCTCCGGTCTCAGGCAGAGTAATGTTGCTGTTAGCCTTGATATAAAAACACTTAGACTCGGCTGGTTGAGTAAATCTGTGTTCTGTTCTCCAAAGGGAGCTTTTCCCTGCCTGGTTTTTTCTTGACAAGAACCGATAACCACATTATTTATGTGCTGATTTCTTGTTTTAGGCAATCGCCTCGTGTCTTCTGGGGATTAGGACAAGAGCAGTTTACATATTCAGGGACCTTTAGGTTCATAGGTGAAAGGTTCATGTCATTAACAGCATGGTATCCTTCTGCTTGCACCAGAACTGGGCAAGTTTCAAGGCCTGACGTGTAAATAAAGCAGAAAGGCGACTGTACTAACCAGTGCACCACAGTGCCACCCATTATGTTTATGTATAGATTAGATGTTCAGAATAAATTAGCCACACTCAATTTTTATAAAATGCTTTTAAGGATTTCACTCTTGAAATGCGGCTCATCTGCTTTGTGTATGGATGCAGTCTGCTCAGATTTGATCGATAGTTTTCCCCTACTCTAATCCGAGTATGATGCTGCTAAAATTGTATTGTCGGGTTTTGTACTGCCACTGTTCAGAGTGCTGCTCCCTTCAAACCTATGAGAAAAACGAATAGAAATAACCTTAAATTTGAAATAATCCAATTTGTTCCAACTCTAGCAGAAAACTGTGAGTTCATGTCGGAAGCCATCACTCATACTAAGATGCTGATTGAGAAAATACGATTTCCGGGCTTTGAGAGGGTAGAGTCCTGAAAAAGTGATTAATTGGATAGAAAGATGCAAAAAGCACCAGCTTGTTTCTGTTAGTAAGTGCAGCTCATCATGCTAACATGGGATTTAGTTGTTTAAAGCTATAGATATACAGTAGGAAAGGTAACGGCCATTAATCGTAGTGTTCAGTGAAAGTTCAGAGATGAACGGGAAATAATTACTGCAAACACCCAACTAATAGGCATTCTGATAAACAGAGTCATTAGAGAACTGTTTCTAGCTTGGAAAAAACAAAGAAGTTCTATATGTTAAACATTATGTATAAAGAGGCAGAAGTAGGGGACGAGTAGTAGTTACAGAGTTTGATTCGTTCATTCCTAGCTGGTGTTAATAAGTGTTTTTTAAGAAGCATCTTAGATGTTGTTTGAGACAGACAACACACACAGTCAGTGTCACAGATTCAGTCTTGAGGTTAAAGAGTGTGTTTTTCTTTCTTCCTGCAAAGGTTAAAGCTGACGTTCTCGGGGGAGTCTGTGTTTTCATGTTTTCTGAGAGAGAAGAGGAAAGAGCCTGTGTGTGTGTCTGTCTCCGTCTTTTCATCAATGTGAGGGTATGTTGTTTATTTCTCCCTCTCCGTGTCTTCACCTAGCTCTCTGCGTACCAATGCAACTACGCCCCCTTTGAAACAAGTTCATTTGTAAGTCGCCCACAGCTCGAGACCCCGGAGCCCACAGATCTTCTCTCCTCACAGCCTCCTCCTTCCTCCTCCATCCCCTCCAGCGATCCAGCCGGGGCGGCTTCGTCTTCCCCACCGAGCCCCTCCGCCCCCCCTCTGTCATCTCAAGCCTGTGCGCTCGCCACTCACAGAATATTCAACGACAGACGTGCACTTGAATGTCAATGTTCCCAGGGCCTTGGAGCTGTTTTACCTTGTCCCCTCTTCCTCTGTCTCAGCCCTCCGGTACACAAACACCCACTCTGCTCAGAGTATAATCCCTCAGACTGGATGTATATTTGACTCTGAAACACATTTTTTTATGGAAATTTAAATCATATATAAATAAAAGAGGGCAAAGGCACAGGTTGCTCAAACACACAAACACATTTCTGCACAGCTTAAAAATTACATTCAGAATTTATATTCAAGTTCAACTTTATGTCAATATGAGCAGCGTGACTTTTTAAATGTTCAGTGTCTTTATGTGAACCTTGAATTGACTTATTTCTCCTTTGAACAAAGCCATGACTAGACAAAAAATATCACGGATGAAGTTATGTGGGAGGAAAAAACAAACTTGTAGTGTTTTTCTATTACGGGATTTTTCATAATCTGTTTTATTTCAAGTTTGATGGAGGTCAATTTCTTTATTTCTTTTAATTTATGCATAAGTCAGACGGTTTCAGTTGCATTTCTCTCTCTCTGCTTCTCTATGTGTATCTGTGTGTTTATATGTGAGAGACAGAGAAATTCGATAACGTGTTCAATTTTGACATGACTCATCAGGTACTTCATCAGTGCCACCTCATAAACTCCACCACATGAAAATGCATTTTGTGTGCGTGTCTTTGTGTTTTTGCGTGTGACTGAAAGAGCAATTAGTTGCGACTCTATGTGGTCATCCCTCGCTCACTCTCTCTCTCTCCCTCTGAAAGTGTGGAGGAGAGTTTTAAGACTCTCTTCTGGTCGATCTTCGGGCTGTCGGAAGTGATCTCCGTGGTGCTCAAGTACGACCACAAGTTCATAGAGAACATCGGCTACGTGCTTTATGGAGTCTACAATGTCACCATGGTGGTCGTCCTCCTCAACATGCTCATCGCCATGATCAACAACTCCTACCAGGAGATAGAGGTACGCGGATCAGATAGGAATCTGTCAACAATTCAGAGGGGATTAGTTTTTGATCGCCTCTGGGCCGGCAGGGGAATTGGAGATTGGGCTGAAAACACCACTGAGCTGTGAGAAATCAATACAGCGGCAACAAACCAACAATACAGACTAAAAATTAAAACTGCAAAAGTTTGTCACACGAAACTGAGATAGAAACATCGGTATAAGTAATTTTGAGCTGTTAGGAGAAAATCCAAACTGGGAAGTTGATTTCCTTTGCTCTTGTTCTATCACAATAGGATGAAAAATGGAGCTCTGCTGAGAACTAGAGGACAGATAGGTGTTCATTTAAAGGAGCTGTGTGAAAGCAAACTCAGCACAGGGATTAGATGTGATGTTTCTTTCTCTTACAGAGATGTTTAAAGTTGTTTTTAACATGTGATTATTTAAAACCCCATCTGTTTGCCTAAATTGACTCAATAACTGATGATATGCAATGTAATGAAGTAACTAGCAGCTCATTTTTTTATGATTTTATCGAAAGTAGATTTGATAGTTTTCCCATCTATTGATTTAGAATCAAAATAATCTCTAATTTTCCATGTATGTGTCTCTGTCTGTCTCTATATCTCTGTCTGTGTCTCTGCAGGAGGATGCCGATGTGGAGTGGAAGTTCGCCCGAGCCAAGTTGTGGCTCTCCTACTTTGACGAAGGACGCACTCTGCCCGCTCCCTTCAACCTGGTTCCCAGCCCGAAGTCCTTCTACTACCTGGTCCTCCGCATCAAGTCCGGCCTGATCCGCCTGTGCAAGGCCAACGGACGTCGTCGTAACAACGAGCTGGAGATGGGCAAGGTCAATTCAGAGGGAGGGGTCAGTGTCCGGAATTTACTCATCCCGAATCTCAAGTAACTGTATTTTCTCCATTTTGTAAACATTAGGTAACCAGTGTTGGGCAAGGGCCAGACATTACTTCTGACGTTATATTGATGTTTATTTTTTTATAAAAAGCTCTGAAGCTGACTTGTTTGTTTGAGTCTATCAGGCTGTTTAAAGCACCACAGTTAATTACCGCACTGTCAGCATGTGTGCAGTTTGGTCAGAGGGCATTGTGGGTTAGGAGGACCCAGGAAACGAAATACAAGCCAATGCAAGACTGGAATGCAACTTCAGCTTTTTCCCACTTCCTCCCTCTCAAGGACTGTCCATCTAAATAAAACCACTGTAATGCAAAGTGTGAAGAAAGTCACATGGGCCATCTAACACAGAATCAATCTTTGTGCCGGCTTTATCCACAGTCATTCGCTCTGTCCGATTCCGCTGCTTAAACGGCTCACCTCAGCGCCACGGCTAAGCCATTAGTCGGGCCATCGGATCCGCTTGCTTCTGCTCAAATGCCCGGGCAGGTTGTGGAGGGGGGACAGGATGGGTTACACCCTGCTGCCCCTGTGAGCCTGTAAAGTTCTCTGACAGTGGAATCTCAGAGCCGAGCAGGTGCAGCGAGCGATCAATGTTTAAGCTCACATTCACCCAGCGTTGAGAATGTGATAGAGGTTCTGAAATGATGGGATTCAGTCAGTAACTTTATGGTTTGTTTTTTATGTGGGATATCCACCATTCAACACAAGTGATGCTCTTAGTTAAAGCTAATTAGGTTTAAGTAGAAAATGTTCCCAAAGAAAACCAAGTCAACGCTTGGTGAATTATCAGTTTTAATGACTGGATTGTGTATATTTCAGAGGAACTAACTGAATCTCGGGTGATTCATGTTCAACATTTAAGATTCATATTTGGATTTAATGAATGTTTTGATATGCAGTTCACATGTTTGCTCAGTTGAATATTTGCTCTTTGTGCTCAGGGCCTTCGGCGAATAAGCGTATCATTTTTTTACTTTAGTAAGGACGATTAATTTCTCGCCAAAAAACAGATAAAATGAATTTGTGGTGAAATGGAGGCCGAAGAGGACTTCAAAGCAGGTTATTGATACAGACTAAAGATTACAGAGGACACAGCAAAGAGATTTAAGCTTTGGTCTGTGGGGCTTTGGAGAACCTCAGTACAAATGATGCTGGTGACACGTGGCTTCTGTAGAGATCGCCTGTTTCCAAAACCTAAAGTTGGATTTGCCAAGTTATTATTTACAAACTCTAACAGACATCTCTCAGACAGAAAGAACAAACCGTCCTTTGCTCTCCATGATCAGAACCACAGACATCGCTCTGCACCCCCGCCTGCATCATTCAGGCCCACAGTGCAGTAGACTACCCACAGTTTAATCTCAGACGATGGCCGATGGGCTCGGAGATGGCCCACAGTGCTGCCTGGTGTCAAGCAGATGTGCTCCTCCCAGTCTCATGAAGCTCAAACAGTAGCTGCCATCTGGTTGTGGAGTTCATTGAAGCTGTGTATAGGTAATGTTAATTTTCCTCTCCACAGGAAATCATTTGTCATTGCAGTTAATTTGTATTTCGTCTAAAAGTTCCACAAAAAGAAAGAAAACTGTGATTGTGTAACTTGTTCTTTCAGAGAGAGGGGTTGGCCTGCAGATTGAATAACTGAGGCGTTTTATGGAACTGTTGCGCCAAGTGCTGCTCTCGTTAAAAACAGTTTTTGACCTGAGCCAGGTCATGGAAGTGGGAGGCAACAAGAAGTCAGTTAATAAAAGATTCACTCTGGATCGAGTGAGGTCAATTCTCTTTGAAAATATAATCATGTAGCAGATACAAACACTGAGCCTTGCTTTTTTCTTACGACCTCTTCACTCATCACTCACTCATCACTTTGCCCTGAAATGTGACGTTAACACTGAACTGTCTGTATCTTGCTGTTTCATCAGGATGAGCTCTATAGGCCGTATCCCCGACCGGGAGAAGAGTTCCTGCCCAGAAAGTCCAGACAACAGCCGACCAGACATCAGGTAAGACTGAGAGCAAAGAAGAGGAGGAGGAAAGATGACGCTCAGTAAAGATGGAGGAGGGAAGAAGGTATAGGAAGAAAGATATAAGAGGAACCCAGAGGTTGAGGAGTATAGAAGAGAGGGAAGAGGAAATTAGGCCGACAGAGGTTGTGGCTGAGGGGTGATAGAGGTTGACAGGAAGACACAGTGATGGGTGGAAGCGATAAAGGGAGAGTGGTAGGAACGAGGTAAGGAAGAAGGAGACAGGCGGGATGATAAGCCAGAAACCACGGAGATGAAAGTTTCGAGGAAAGGGCATCGGATGAGAGGAAGCTGGGATTGAAGGAGTGATAGTGAGCGAAGGAGGAAGAGGAGGACTGACAAAAAGAGAGAGAGAGAGAGAGAGAGCAAGAGAGTAGGACTGAAAATGGCTCTAATGAGCTGTTGGAGGTGAGATCGATGACCAGCACTTGGTAAATGAGCTCAAAGTATTGCACGGTGCAGAAAGATGCTCTACTCTTTAGTCTGCCCTTCATCTTCACCCTCAGGGAAATCTAATTTCCTTCACTGGTCTGCTGCACTTTTCTCACAATGCTCCCAGTGTGTGGGTGTGTTTTTTATCCAGCACAGAAATACATCACAAGAGCATGCACACAAGCACACACACACACACACGCACACAGCCTGCATTGAGATGTCCCTTGATAAGACATTGCATGTGTGCTGTATGTGGGGTGACAGCTATCGACCCAGTTGCAGAGTGCCTACATGCAGGGATTGACTGCCTGAGCCATGGAAGTGGCTGCAGGACATTCCCACTGGCCGCAAAATCAATACACAACAATTCACACACAGCATCACATAGACAAGGCACCGCTTTCTACCACTTGTCTGCACCTACATATAAGCACACACACACAAAGGTGCACAGGGTTAAAAAGAAGAAAGAAATCGAATTAGGCTGGTGTTGTTTATTGGATGACTACACCCTCTGTTGTCGTCCCTCTATGTGTAACCGTCTTTCCTCTTCTCCTCACAGATGATCATGAAGCGTCTGATTAAGCGCTACGTGCTAAAGGCTCAAGTCGACAGAGAGAGCGACGAAGTCAATGAAGGTAAAAAAAATACCCTCGTTACCAAGGCCCGCTCTCATTGTGTCATTATTTGCTCAGGGTGTGTGTGTGTGCGAGATTGTATGAGAAAGACATGAGTGTAAACTCGGGGCCACACTGTTTAGGGTTGTGTTGTACAGTATGTCCTGTTTGTAGCATCTGCTCTCTCTTTAGATGAATGACATTGTGGATAAGTGCTCGGTTTGCAAAAAATGTCTGCCTGTTCCTGGCACTCACGTGTTCTGATTGGCCGCGTGCGACTGTGTTTGCAGGTGAGTTGAAGGAGATCAAGCAGGACATCTCCAGCCTCCGCTACGAGCTCCTGGAGGAGAAGTCTGAAGCCGCCGGAGAGCTGGCTCTGCTCATCCAGCAACTCGGCGACAAGTTTGGCAAGAACACCACGAGACACTGACAGGACTCGCAGGGAAGGAGGAGAAGAGACGGAGAGAGGGAAGAGGATGTGAAAGAGGGAGGAAGCAGGGGGGTTCCAGGACCTCGATAGTGGAAGAGGGAGAGAAAATAACGAGGAAGAGAGGAACGTAGGGAGTGAAAATTGCTTACATAAGGCAAAAAGCAAATGTTTTGTATATGCAATGACCAATTAGGGAAGAATTTAAAAAGAAGATAGCTGCGACTGCAAGTGAGCATGAGGTCATTGGGTCAGGGGTGAAGTGTGTGTGTGGGGGGTGGGGGTGTTGGCAGTTGAATTCTAATTAAAGGCAGAGTCTTCAGGGAGTAAGAGAGGGGAGGAGGAGGAGGAGGACAGAGGCTCTCGGCCACAGACTTGGTGGGAGATGAAGGATGAGGAGTGAGACACACAAGGCTCCACGGGGCAGAAGGCTGAAGCAGTGCAGCGATGATGGGCCCCCCCACACGGGCTGCCAGCTCGGAGAGAAGGGAGGATAATGGACGGGGAGGTCTGGAGGGGGAGGAGGGACAGAGACGATAGATATCTGAGAAAGGAAAAAAAGCAGCATGGATTCCTGTCCAGATACAGAGCGTCCCCTTTAATCACCAGGCTCTATCTAATTAATGCATCTCAGTCCACAACGCACACAACCTGCGATCAGGGGTCCGAGAAAACACTGTAGGATTTATACACTTAGTCCTTAGCTGTTAAAGAAATATTTCATTAAAAAGCTTATCATCTTAAGCTTTACTGTAACTCTGAGAAATGTTTATGCCCACGTAACACACAGCGTGTTGTATTTTACCACGAGCCATTCAGACGAAGCGGTCTGGACCTGCAGGGTTTTGCCTTTCACATACGAGCAAGGCAGCGGCAGATTGTCGGAGTCAGACTCGTTCACGGCAACAGAAAAAACTCGGGAGCGTTAAGGAGGAGAGCGGCGTCTGCAATGCAGGAGGCGACATTGACAATCTGCCATGGAGCTTTGTTTACAGCACATTGACACTGTCATCACCGAAATCACTCAAATCTCGTTGTCTTTCCCAGTTGACCTCTTCATGGGTCTCTTCTTCATGTACGACTCCTCTTTTAAATCCTGAGATATTTGTATCACTTTGGTTTTGGTCAGTTTTGTGTCATCAGTGAACCCACTCGCTTGCAATGAACTCAATAGTCTCCTGCTGTTTTCTCACATTGGCTCAGCCCCAGTCAGACATTATTCCCCTGAGATCGTCCGGAGCTGGTGCCTCGAACAGTTGTGTTCTCACGTTGAGCCTCTGTTGGTAACTTCAGGAGATTATCTGGAGTTCTGTGCATGTCTGAAAGCAAGAACTCTTTTGTTTGTTGAGTTTTAAATAAGCAAAGTGACTATAACATTACTCCAGACAGCAGCGTTTATTAGCTATTAAAAACACAATATATCTCTGTTTCTTTGTCTAAACGTTTTGTCCCATGCATCTTTAATCAGCTTTAAACCAACAGAAGTGGTCTAATGTGGCTTCTGGTAAGTGATGTGGACATTCTCCTCTTCGCTGTGCCTTTACAGCACAAAGTGTCTCTCCGTGTCTCGCTCTCTAAAATAGCAACGCAAAGCGACGTGTCCTGGAGGAGCTGTGTGTGCAGCTGTAACACGCAGGAGGACGGCAGCACAGCTCTCCAGTCTGATTGCCTTAGGACAAGCAGACATTTGTGAGATGAGAAAATCACGGAGATGCGGCGATATGAGATGTTTGTTTTGTTTTCCTTTTAGCAGTGGTGCAATCATGTGGCTGTAAAGCACTGGGACTCGACTGCAGAAGCTGTGTGGAGCAATGTTGTGGTCTTTTTTTGGACGTCTGAGACTCATTTGACAAACTGCCGCAACAGCAAACTTGAGTAAATTAACTTCTTATAATTTGCAATCAGACAAACTGCTAATCCTGACAACCACAAATGAGATCTTTGTATTGTGAAGTTGGAAAAACTGTATCTGCAGCAAACAGGATGCAGATATAGTTAAAAATAAACACAAAATGGTTGCTGAAGATCCTGGTGGCCTGTGGGATCAGCCACAGCATCTGTCCTTCATGTATCCACAGTGGAGGTTTGGGTTTACACAACAAATTTACCATTAATCATTGATTTAAACCGTAACTTGAATCTCTCAGATTTGAGAATGAGATAATCTGTCAGATTAGGTTCATTAGATTAATGGATTTCACAGTTCCTGCAAGATTTCTCCTGCAATTTGTATAATTAGCAATCATGCCTTAATCCCTCCCATGCCTTTTTAAAACAAAAAAAAGAATAAAAAAAAATGGTCATGCTCAAACTTCACAATGTTATTATTCTGTTATTGTGAGGATGATATTAAAAGTCATTAGTCTCGGGGGAGAGGATCAGCAGGGGCCTAGTGCACCTAATAACACATTTAGAGGGCTGTTATTGTTATACATCATTTGGTTTGTTGGGAAATGAAACAAAATGAAATCGTGTTTGTCTTATCATCGTTATGCATAAACTTCAACTCGGAAGACTGAGTGAGATGAGTTCCTCCAACAGAAACATCACAAACGAACCCTTACAGTGATTTGTTAAAGCTTCTTAAAGGTTAAAAGCTCAAACACACTCCTGGGTTTTGTGTAGAGCCATGAAAACTTATTTACACCATCAAAACCGAGCGAATGTTTTTAATCAAAACGCTTTTAGAGACATTTTCAGGTACAGTTGTTCATTTAAATCAGTCGTCGATGGATTGAACTTGTGTCTATATTTATTTATACCGTGTGTGTCAGAGAGTGAAACAGCAGCTATCTCTTTTCTGTGTGCACAACCAGACTACACTAAGACTCCCGGAGACGGGTTTTAAATGATTCCCACTGCCAGGAAGACCAATTATCAAGAAATACTGTATTTTTAACTTGTACGCAAGAAATGTTGATTAAAAGCAAAATCTTTTACTGTATATTGTCATATTTTTGATCCTTGAATTAAAGAGACTGAGCTCTGAACTGGTCGACTCTCTGTGTGTCTTTGTGTGACTGTGCTGATGGTTGGAGTTCAGTGTACACACTCGGAACAAAAGGCTTGTGAAGCAAACATTTGAGCAGCTGGTAGCAACTGCCAAAATGTACACACACACACTCATAATGCACATTTGTGCCATGTTTATTTAATTGTCTACAAGGAGACACCTAATGTTTTATTTATAGCCTGTTAGAGGTTTACTTTTTAGTTTTTTTACTTAGGAGTCTGTATTTTCATCTGCGTTTGTTTCTCTGTTAGTTTGCAGCATTACAAAACAACCTTCTCGACAGATTACCATGTAACTGGGTGGAAGGATGTGGTGTGAGTCAGGGAGGAGCCCATTAGGTTTTGGTGCGAATCCGGATCAGGGGGAAAATCCAGGAATATTACTTTTTCTTCTTCCATAATGTGAGATAGGGAACTTTTTTTTTATTTCCCAGAGAAATCACATATACAACAAAATCAATTTTGTCACTGATTTCCCAGGGAATGTTTCATGGATCTAGATGGGAAAAAAAATCTGCCTCATTGAAGGAAATGATATATGAGTAAGATTTGCTGCAGCTTGGATGGATTGAAGGAGACTTATGTGCTTCACTGAGTGTAACTCCAATATGCAGCTTTAAACAACTGCATAAACTCACAGCCAAAATGAAGTAACATGAACGAAACACACTTAATACACACAATACATGACAACACACAATAAAAATACAATTACTCTAGAAAGTTCAACCTGACATCTGAGGTATTTAAGAAACTACACTTTTAGCTCAACACTGAACAGCTTTAATGGTGAATTAATTGTCTTTCTGTTTCCTGGTTGTTTTTAGTTTTAATCCCTTCTTGATTAATAATATTAGTTTGAAAGTCACTCTTGGCACATTGTCCGAACAGCATCAGCAAGTATCATAACAAAATCCTTTCGCCCAGTTTATTTGATGTCTCATCAGGATTTATAGGCCCAAAACAATAACTGCTCCTGAAGTTTAAACAAACATTAGGTCCCCCAACTCTCTCTAACATTCCACCACTGCTCATGTTATAACACAGCAAAGCCACACTGCGTATTTATTTACTGTTACATTAAGCTAATCCAGATTTAACTGTTCGTTGAAGATGCTCTTAAAGACCACAGACCCTCCTTGACTGAGACGTTGTGTTTCCAGCGTGTGTTAACCTCACCATCACACTTGGCGTGTCAGTGACATCCTGGAGGCTGCCCCGTTCCAGAGCAGCTCAGTAAACAGTCCACACATCTGGACCCACAGTGCGTCCAGATGTTTATCAGAGCTCCGCTTACACCACACCATTCATTCACAAGTCTCACTGAGGCTTCTCTGCATTTTCTCCGCCTGTCACCGGCAGACTTCCTTTATTGTCTCATCTGTCATCACACCAAGGTATGAAATGAACCTTACATGGTCAGCTCTGACTCGAGGGGTCCACACATTTGGGGTCTTGGCTTGATGTTTAGATGTTGTGTCTGTTTCTGGATCGAAGCAGCTTTAATCATGCTGGAAAAACTCTGCTACAACCACAATTACAGGCTTGGTTACACTCAGGGGAGCATTTTTGACACGTCATGTTGCGAGTCTGCTTTCTAACCTTTGTCGTATCCTCTTTCTGTTTCCTCCGCTCTTCCTTTCACTCACTGTTGCCCTGTATATGCAGACCAATAAAGCAGAAATGCCAAAACATTGTCTCAAAACAGAGCACTTAATTCGACCCATGAAACGTTGTGTAGAGAGCACGCACGCACACTCACGCACACACACACGAGCAGCGGCCGGGACCCGTGCTGGCCAATCACCATAGCAACAATGTCAGTCCAAGGGACATGTGGTTTTGAAAGTGCACAGGAAATTATATTATCTGATTTCCTCCTGTGGTGTGTCTCAAACTTTGTGTTCTGGCCTTTAGGGTGTTACGTGTGTGTGTGTGTGTGTGTGTGTGTGAGTGTGTGTGTGTGTGTGTGTGTGTGTGTGTCATATATATTTGCATCTTGTCTTGTTTTTAGCATGAGATAAAATTTGAAGGAAGCATCTGTTCATGCTCGATTGTGAATGAATTGTAAGTTTACATTTTCCCCCCTGGCATGCAAGGACGACCTTGAAGTCTTGTTTTTATGTGTGTGACTTTGTGTGTGTGTATGAGTCTGCGTGTGTGTGTGTGACTTTGTGTGTGTGCATGAGACTGCTTGAGGGTGTGTGTAAAACTGCCCCGGCGTAATTTGTCCCAGAGGCCCAGGGCCAGGAAGTGTTTCCATCCCTCCCTCCGTCCCTTTCCCCTTCTTTTCTCCTCCTCGTCTTCCTCCCTCGTGTCCCATCTCCATCCCTCTCGCCTCCTCCATCTGTCTCTCTCTGTTTCTGTCTCTCCCGGGCGAGGCAGTGAGCGATGTGACCTCCTGCCTCTGAGAGACACAGATTCCAGGGATTTGGAGGAGAGATTAGAGTCTCCAACGTTCCTCCCGCCTACTGCCCGGAAGCCCCCGAGGAGACGAACTTAGCAGCATGAGCATGTGCAAACAAAAACAACACTTTCTTGCTTGTATAAACATATGTATATGTATATATACACAGTGCAGCTTGTATATTATTAGAAGCTCGAATTCACACGTGCGTGGGCTCCCTTTTTGGCCAAACATTGACACACACTTCACATACTCGGGCGTCAACACCCACACATATGCAGGCCCGCTCACACACCAGATCATGTCGTAGCCACTCGCAATAAAACTTTGATGTACACAAACAAACAAACAAACGTGTTTAAGCCCACAAATCAATGAAGGCATTAAAAACCCAGAAAGGCTTAAGCTCAAATGTCTCTCTGTGGCTCTCAAAGATGATTGCGTGTCAGTCATTATTTTTGCACGCAAGCTCACAGACGCAGACCCAATCACCCCAAGCCATCTGAGTCTCTGCTCTCAGTATCTCATTAGAACAAAGCCCCCCCGGAGAGGACCTCATCAAGGCAAACCTCTAAAACAAACCAAAGCACGATTGCAGAGGATAAAGCTGTCACCAAACACATCGCAGCCATTTATCACCAGAGATACAACCTTTATTACCATCATAACAATATCAGCCAACCTGCTCAAAGTCATTTTTTTATTCACTGATGTGAAAAATCATGAATCTGTAGGTCTGAGACTTTTTTTATACGAGTCGACATCATCGGTGAAACGCCAATATCTCATATCCGGAGCAGTCAGACGGCTGATGGAGTAGCGGAGGAAGGGGGATATCGGGGGGGGGGCTGTATCAGAACAAAAGACTTGTTGAGTGTTTACTGATTCTTCTGAGCCGCGGCGCTCTGATTCCAGATGGATAAAGGGACCCGAGTGACGACTCCCAGACGAGCCCTCCAGTCCCGGCCCTGAAGAGAGTGTGTGTCTGTGTGTGTGTGTGTGTGTGTCTGTGTGTGTGTGTGTGTGTGTAAATGTGTCGGATGTGCATCTGTCTCACAGGATACATTTGACACCCACCTCATCATTGTCACCACGACGGTCACGACTTCCATAAACCTCGCAGGAGGGTTTGTGTTCGCCCTGTTTGAACCAGATGCTTGTTGGTGTGTGAGGGAGCTCGGTCAGGCATGCAGTCATTGACCTGCTGTTTAACCTAATCCAATTCAACTTATCTACTCTCCTGTGAGTACTCCTGCCTGATTTGGTCCCAACTCAGCCCAACTCCTGCTCTGACCGTGAGGGGAACTCTCTTTTCATGTGCCTCCAGGAGGATGTGTTTTCTTCCATGTTTATTCTGCCTTTGAATTCTCCAGCCGTGTGGGATGCCTTGCAGTTTGTTCAAAACATGCCGCCACTAACTTCCGTCCTGCACATCAATAAATAAATCATCCGATATCAGAAATTCCTTTCTGTATGACCGCTATGACAAAATGAAAAAGTTACAGGTTTTCGAGAGTTATACTTTCAGTCTTACCGACTCTGACTTGGAGCTTTTGATCCTCATGTCATCAGCTGAGACATGAGGCAACATCTTCACACTGTTACTAACATTGGAACAAATATTCAACAATACATCTGGAAAACAACCTCTGAGTTTCATGGAAAACTTGCAAAAACAACAAGTATTTACTACAGGAGTCAGAATACTGTAAAACTCCTCCAAAACCCAGAATATCTGTGCAAGTGCAGAGAATCACGGCAGAGATTATTTTTTCCCGCCTCCACACCAGTGACCAGTGACATCCGGTGGCCAGAAGCATTGTGTTGTTTCGGTTTGTCTGTCCCAATCACAAGAACACCTTGAGGGAATTTCTTCAAATTTGGTACAATGGTTCAGTTGCCTTGTGACTTCAATCTGTGTAGAACATCCTCAAATTTGTTCCAAGGATTCAGTTGGACTCATGGATGAACTGATCACATTTTTGCGGTTGAAGGTCAAAGGTCAAGATCATAGTGCTAACATGTTGTGGTCAACGTGATATATCAGGAACACCCATTCAAATTTCATTAAATCTAGTACACACATTCATTAGACCCAAGGATGAATGTTTTACAATATTGGAGGTTACAGATCAAGGTCACCTGGACCTTATAAAACCCCTTTTTTACTTTGTTTTCTGAAAAATTTGGCACAAATGTTCATTTAGAGACTCAAAGATAAACTGATAAGATTAAGGTGGTCAAACTTACAGTCACGGTTAATAACAAACCATGTTTTCGGCTTCTTTAACGTGATCTGTCAAGTCTGTTTACAGGGAATTTCCAATTTCGTCCAGTTGTCACCGATTAGATGTCCTTGTAGAAGGTCATGGTGTCCTCAGATAAGCCAGACTAAAAAACTTATGAAGACTGAAGCTGCAAGG